>JAOTQJ010176007.1:50088-65787 GCA_025642045.1 Solanum sejunctum
AGAAAAGTGACAGCATCCCAGAGCTCACCATGAGCTGATTGGTCCTCGGGAGTTCGAGCTCTTCTTCCTCTTGTGATAGGCATGATCTAGCATAGCAAAGAATAATAGTTAGGGGGGGAAACCTTATTTCAATTCTATTGCATGACTTAGAACATAAAGAAGAGAAACATTTCCTAAAATGCCTCATAGCCTCCTACTCTTAGTTGTAGTGCACAACACAACCATGAATAAGAAGCTAATCAATGCAGTGTGTTAGACTTCGAGTATCTAACAACTTAGTGCTCTGATACCAAGTTTGACACAACCCAAGCCTAGGGCCTAGACGTGACACGATGCATGGGGAACCGAATAGGACCCCAAGCAAGCCTTTTAACATATCATTACACATCCTTGGTCGCGAAAGCAATAGAATACAGCAAGAGACAATAAATAGGGACAACGAGGCTAGGGGACAACTTTCATATCATAAACATCAAAGGTCAAGAGAGAGTCAAAACTCATAGCATTATACAAAATATGTCCAACAATACCTCTAAAACTTAGATACTTAGCGTAGGCAAAGACAAGCTAACAGGATCACCATCATAGTCATCATATATATGAAAGAGATATAGTCCTAGAACATAACATCATCCAAGAAATAGAGGACTCACCAAAGAGCTTGAGAGAAGTCATACTACCCACGTGGAGGTGGATGATCAAGTGGGTCTCTGGTTCCTACATGGTAACATCATGTAGGCATAGAGTATGTGTTAGTATATTTCAATGTACAAGGTATGTAGGATGTAATGCAACAAATGATAAGCACCATAAGCATGATACATAACATAGGCCAGAGATGAGCATATAGCAATGTGACATATATAAATGATGCTTGAAGTAAAATTATGCTTATATAGAACATAATATATGTGTAAGGAGAAACCATTAACAGTGAATATCCAAGGCCTACCACCCCCTTGGAGAGGCGAATGAGGTACGAACCCCTCAATAGGTTAATGAGGTACAAACCCCTCAATATGGTTAATGAGGCACAAACCCCTTAACATGGTTGATGAAGTTTAAAACCCCAATGTGGTTATCAAGGTACAAACCCCTCAACATAGTATCATGGGCCTACCACCTCCCGAGTGAGGCAATCGAGGTACAAACCCCTCAACAAGATTACTCGGGCCTATAATCTCCCAAGTGAGGCTTGGTCAATCCCAACACTATAGAGATAATATCTTATACATATATTCCTTTTATCATCATATAGTCATTAAACTCATAAGATATGCATTGGACCTTCAATTCCTCAAGAAAAGCATAACCAAATATTTTATCAAACACTTGGTGAGTGTGTAGTGCTAGTGTAAAACCATGCAATTTAAGAGTACAATCATGCTAGAAAAAATTAATGTAAAACCATCAATAGATACTTGGTAACTCCTTCAAGAAACATACATCCAAACTCTTCATCAAATCTCATAATATATCTTAGATTCATAACACAAAACATGCTAAAACAGCCATACATTCATGAAACCTAACATAGTGTGTAGTGAAATTCGTAACAATTAAGACCCATGAGTAAATCAACTATAAATCATGCAATTTAGGTAAAAGGAAGCTTAGGTATCATGGGCAAAAGGAACCCGTGAAACAAACCCACATACATTAGCTTTTGGAGAATTCTCAAGAAGATTGGAGATGGAGACTTGAAGCTTGAATGAGAACCTTAAGATCCAGATACGTTTTGCGACTTGAAATTTAGAGATGAAATATTATATAAGTGTTTGAGAGAGTATTTAGGGATGTTTTGAATGATATAAGGGTGAAATAAGGCTACATATAGGTATTTTCGTGATGGGAATACTTTGGCCCAAGATCCAAAGGCCTTGGATCAGACAAGAAAACTGCACACAAAATGAACTGAGGCGTGCCCTTGGCGCATCACGCCAGGGGCGCGGAAACCTTATTGGAAATTGCATTTTTGCGATTTTCAAATTTTCTATGGTTTTTCTTAGATTAGAATTAGACCTATTTTCCACTTAATTTGACCCCCTGAACAAGCATATGAAGTCAAATTTTTTATATCGCACATGGATTTTGAGATATATAAAAAAAAAAATTGATTCTGGGCACTTCTGAGGCACATTATTGGGCATTTTTTGGGGTTGTTTCACCAACATTAGACCCTGCCTAGTGTCGTGATCCTAGCCCAGGTAGTGATGAATGGTAGTGATGAATAGGAAAAGAGAATGGTAACAAAATTAGATTGATGTGTTGTCGTCTAATCAACCGTACCCACCAAGGGGAAGTTTATTAGGACAATAGGTAATGGTTAGTTTGGCACACTATGGTAGCCGGCTAAGCACCATATTAGAATAGGGCTAGAAGAATCTAAATAATCGTCCTGCATGCAACATCCTAATTAAGGTTGTATATCCAGGGTGTTTAAGTTAGTGAATCATGGGGAATACAAATTCTAAAGTTTCTCTCCAATTTGATTGTCTCTACTTTTTATTAGTTTAGTTTTATTTTCTACAACTTATTGCAACCCCCCCCCCCCCTTTTTCCTTGAGAAGTGAGTTATTTGATATGTGAATTGATTATTGGTGAATCAAGATTATCAAAGCCCCATATTCTTTTGGGATTTGACCCTAACCATTGTTAGATTTTTACTAATTATGACTATTTTGACGTTGAAATATAGGCATATCTTGGGTGTGAACATCACTAACTCCTATATGTGAAGTATCTCAAGGAGTAGCCATAACATTGCGCAAAATAGCATGGTAAGACCAACTTTACTAGTGCCCCACTAGATCTCTTTGATATAATTCTTAAGAAGGAGTTCTTCCAAAAGTGTCATAAGGTGATCGACTCCTATCTCTAATAACTCTTGGTCATAGAGGAAGGAGGATCTTGCATAATACCCTTAGTCAAGTTGCTCAAGTCAGAGCGAAAAGCTCAACCAGCAGCCTTGTAGCTTGTGAAGTAGTTCAAGGATAAAAAGTCATTGTTGTATTCCAAGCATTCTAAAAGGAGAAGTTATCAAAGGATGTCAAGACGAAATAGGGACAACCAATCATAACAATGCTCCTCGTGCACTGGAAGGAATAATCTCCAGAGAAAGTGACATAGGAATGACATGAAGACCTATGGTAGTTCAAAAACAGAGTGTGGGAGCTCCTATAGCAACAGTGCACTGAGGATGTTGCAACATGATGTGGGGAAGAGTGTCATGACCCGCCACTCAACAATTAATAAGAGGAAAAATCTAGAGTCAAGGAGAAGGAACTAGTCTTGGAGAGGTTTTTGGAAGACTCTAGAACATTATGAATAACACTTGAAGCTCCTTAGAAGACTCTAGAATAATATGGACAAATCTTAAGAAGACTTAAAAAAATCTATAATAATGTAGTCATGTCTTGGAAAGTCTTAGAATACTTTAGAAATGTAAAGCATTCTAGAGGGAGGACTTATTTCTTAATATTTAGGGACTTATAAAGTAATTATTATTTATACTTTGGCCCCTAGGGAGTAGTATTAATAGGAGGACTATTCATTTGTAAGGCAACAACCAAGAATTTGTAAGCAATCTTCCGCTAGTAATATGCAAGTCTTCTTTCTAAAGCTCTCTTGTCTTCTCTTATCTAGCATTCCCTTAACGATCTAGTTTAAAAGACTTACTTGAACTTACAAGATTGTGACAGAATTGTGAGTAAGTTATCAAGTGTTGCATGTCTTAGTCAAAGTCTATGTCCATGACACTAGGCTTGGGTCATGATATTTCAGGCCACTGGGACTTACTTAGGATATCTTAAGATTTAATTTAACGTTCCAAAGTTCCAATATGCAAAAAGCTACAATTTCTATATCCTATGAAAAAATGAATCACTTTTGAAACATGATTGCAAGAATAATATGATAGTAAGATATAGAGCAAAAGAAGAAAAAAATAATAATACACATTAAATAATAAAATTGTGCGACTTCTTATTTTATCTACCTCTGTCTCTCTTAACTCATGTTACTATGAACCTCTCACACCTCTTTAATGGAGCAATTTGGATTTCGTAGATGCTGCAATCGTTACCTTCAATATGAATTCTTTTTCTTGGATTAGAGAAGTTATGAAGAAAAATCTAAAAAGACTTTTTTTTAAAAAAAAGTATAAAGTTGATAAAAAAGTAAGTTTTAAATGTTGATGAAAAAGTAAGTATTAAATCTATCTCAAGAGTATCTTTTTATTGTTTTTAGTGAATTTGTTGCTGACTTGCAAGGCCTTTGTGTGGCCTCTCAAGATCATTTTTCAATGGACTTTTCCATTGCTTCTGCAACAAGTGACATCTCATTATAATTAAATGACAATTGTATGACAATAAAATTTGCATCTTAGAAAATAATAATCAATGAAAGAAAAATATTGCAATAATTAGTATTTTATTTCAAGAAGTGAGTTCTACAATCTCTATGAATCATCTAATTTACCTTTTCAAATATAGATTCAAGGGCTCTCTAGCTTATTCTTGAATCTTGGAAAACTTGATCTTGATTAAATGACCTGTATTTGAACTTGAGCTTGATATGATCTTGTTCTTGACCTTGATCTTGACTTGTACTTGAATCCAAGGGCTTTTGGACTTGTTCTTGAATCTAGTGGTTTGGATCTTGATTCATTCTTGAACTTGAATGCTTGATTTCTTGAATTTTTGTTGCTTTATAGAGAAAATATGCGTGTTTGATCCACGAGCTCTCTCTGGCTTCTTGTTAGAATTCTTGATGTTAATTCTAAATTATGAGGACCCCTTTATATAGTTGTAGAATAAATGAGTCATGATAGAATCAAACCTTCTTTCGGCATATCAAATTTGAGGTGACATGGCGCAGAAAAAGTGATAAGAACAGATTTCTTGAGTTATGATGGAATCAGGCTTCGATCTAGCCAATCAGATTTAAGGTGATATGGCGCAAGAAAAGTGATAAGAACAGGTTTCTTGAGTTATGATGGAATCAGGCATCCTTCTGGCCAATCAAATTTAAGGTGACATGACGCAGAAAAAGTGATTAGAATAGGACTTGTTTCAAGTGGCACGACAATATCTTATTGGTTGATACAGATCACTTGCACATGTGGCACATATTTATTGGCCTCTGATTTAGATAGAAATGCCATGTCATTTTGACACATGGCATGATCCTATTGACTTTTTTGTTTGACTTGGCATGCCATGTCATACGCCATGTGGCATCAGCTGGGCCTCTAGGATGGAGGATATTAGGCCCAATAAAGTGAATCATCATTTCTAACACAAATAAATGATTCTGAGCTTTTAATTAAATTCATATTTTATTGGAATTAATTAATTAACTCAACTAGATTAATCCATGATATTTATTTGGACTAATATATTTTAAATTTAATATAATTTAAATCATCTTATAAAATTTATATTTATTATATTTTAATAAATTTTATATGATTACAACAACAAATTGAAAATTTTGTGCGTCTGGTGGCTCATTATAATAAAATAACAACAAACTAAAAAATTTGTACATTAGATAATAATGAAATAATAAGAAATTTGTATTCTATTAGTTGTGTTAGTTAATGGATCTTATCCTGCAACTTTGTGCATCACTACCGACAAGCAACAACATGATGTAGCTTCTCTATTCTACATTTATGAATTGGATAGGTACCAAAATAAAATATATTTTTTTGCCTTTATGAAAATTATTATATGAGAGTAACTTATTGGTCTTTGCATTTTAGACTCAACATCTGGAACCTCTAGCACGAAATGTGATTTGCCTTCACGACTTCTTAGAAACAAAGGTTTGTGCGAATAATTGGTTGTAATATTACTATACACTACTTATGGCTTCATTCTAATCATGTGCCAAAAAAATGTGCAAGTCACAAATAATGTAGAATAAGTGTGTAAAAATAAATCAAGTATAATTTGACTACGTACATTTGAAGATATGAACCTCTTGATTTTTGTTGTAACAATAGTTCAATCAAGTTAGTGTCTAACAAGGTACTTACCTGCGTCATCTTTATTTTAAAAATATTAAAGAATTTATCTGAATATTTTCGAAAGTACATTAAAACATACAATAATATGTTAATTTGCATTTACATCACTTGGTGTGAATTATGATAAAGAATTAGTAAAGAAAAGTCATGGCATTTACATAGTTAGAGTTCAAGGTCAAATGTATGACTTTATAAATGACTTGCGCCGTCCTGATCAAATACTAAAAGACCTATAACTATACTTTTATGATATCGATAATGAATTGACTAACATAATGACTTGGTCAAACAGAGTTAATGAATTTGAAGTTTAAAAACTAATGAACATACTAAGTACTGTTAATTCGTATTTTGTTTTCCTGAAATCCTTAATAGATGTTTCAAATCTATCAAACTTTTATATTTCACTTAAATATAACTGGATTTAGATCAATGAGTATAAAATCTTCCTACTAAATGTGAAATCGCAGCAGTATATATAAGTTGAAAAAGAATTTGATGAAAATAGTTTGGCACCTCCACTACAAAAAAACAATCAATTTATGGAGGTTATGTTGTCATGTTATGGCGGTTTAGGGACTCCATAAATATAATTGCGGCGATTTTTAAAAATGTTATAATTATCCTTGCCACAAGAATATATATGACAGTTTTAATAAACCTTCACGACGTCCTCCATAAATTTTTTAAATTTGTGGAGGTTTTTTAGTTTAATTTACGATGTTTTAGAACATTTTCACAATATGATCTCAATATTTAACAAAAATATATTTGTGCGGACTTAAAATGTCATGATATAAGATTAATATTTACATAATGATTTATAGTTACATATTTGGATTCTTATATAAAATTATTATGATATATCTTAACAATTAATATGAAATTTTATTTCTATCAAGCCTTCATAATAACATGTATAAATAATTTTACTAAAATAACACATTTAATACAAATTAAAATTCATTGACAAATTTATATAAGTTCCCAAAAGTTGTTTAATCACTAGCTGAGAATCACCAAAGACTTGCAGTTTCAATTGTTTCATGTCGATAGCCATTTTGAGACCAAGTATCAATGCTTGATATTCTGCGATATTATTGGAGCAACGTTGTTTCAATGTGAAACAGAATTTTAGTACCTCTCCTTTTAAAGTGACAAACATCACTCCAGCACCAGCTCTGCCACAGTGTGCAGCCCCTTCAAAGTACATCTTCCAAGAAGGTTGTATTTCAATAGCCATCGCATCTTTATCAAAGAGCTCATCAGTTAGGTCTCAATCATCTGGTATCGGATGGTCGGCCAAGAAGTCTACTAATGCTTATCCCTTTACAGCTTTTTAAGGGACATACATGATCTCAAATTGTTAGAATTGGAGATACCACCTTGCCAGTCGGTTACTGAGGACTGGTTTCGACATGACAAATTTGATGGGATTTGCTTTAGATATGAGACAAACAATGTGAATTTGAAAATAATGCTTCATCTTTTGAATTGAGAAGACTAGAGCCAAACATAACTTTTCGATTGGCAAATAATTCAGCTCATTTGGTGCCATCATTCTGCTCAAGTAGTAAAAGGGAGTTTTCTTTATATTCGCTCTTCTCTTGAGCTAATAGGGTTCCAACAGACCTTTCTTATGTCACAATGTAGAGCATTAATGGCTTTCCAAGTATAGGGGCTGCTAGAACTAGAGGTTTTTTTGGATGTGCTTTGATACTTTCAAAAGCTTCACTACATGTTTGGTCCCACTTAAAAGGAACACCCTTCTTCATAAGATGATTGAATGGTTGGCATCTCCCAGCTAGATTTGAGATAAACCTCCCGAGGTAAGCTAACTTTTCTTGAAGGCTTTTTAACTCATGTATATCTCGAGGATGGGTATCTTCAAGATGGAATCAACTTTAGATTGATCAATCTCAATCCCTCGATATCGCACAATAAAGCCAAGAAATTTCCTAGAAGTAACCCCAAAGGCACATTTCAATGGGTTCACCTTAGCTGATATCTTCGGAGCAATTCAAACACCATTCTTAATTCTTTCAAATGATC
Organism: Solanum sejunctum; assembly: GCA_025642045.1. NCBI lineage: Eukaryota > Viridiplantae > Streptophyta > Magnoliopsida > Solanales > Solanaceae > Solanum > Solanum sejunctum. Next base: position 58,175 of record JAOTQJ010176007.1, read on the forward strand.
GCTCCTCTTTCTCAACTTCACAACCAAGTCATTAACATAACATTCAACATTTTTGTGGAGTGAGTCATCAAATATATTTTGCATAGACCTTTGATATATGGCACCAACATTTTTTAGACCAAAAGGTATCACTTTGTAGCAATATATACCTTTAAGGGTATAAAATGCGGTGAATACTTCATCCTTTGGTGACATGCTGATTTGATTATAGCCAGAAGAACCATCCATGAATTACATCGCCTCGTAACCAGTTGTAGCATCAATCATTAGATATGGAATGGACGGTGGTAGGAACTCATCTTTAGGACATGCGTTGTTGAGATCTCTAAAGTCAACACAAATTTGAATTTGGCCATTCTTCTTCCTCACAAGAACAATGCTTGAAATCCACATGGGTATTTAATTTCATGAATGAACCCTTCCTTAATAAGCTTGTTAACTTCATTCTCGATCAATGGGACCAACTTTGGCCTAAATGCCATTGGGCCTGCATCACAGGGCAAGCACCATTCTTGACTGCCAATGGGTGGACCGCTACTTTAGGACTCAAGCTAGGCATTTCTTTGTAACTCCAGGAGAAGACATCCTTATACTCTTTGAGGAAATTCATATAAGCATTTTCTTCCTCAATTTCTAGAAAAGCGCTTAAGTAAGTTGGCCTTGGATCTTCATCAGTGCTAAGGATAACTTCCTTCAAAGGATCTATCATGGATTTCACTCCTTCTTCCAGTTCTGGTGGAGCCTCTCCATCATTTTCCTACTCTTGTGGATCATTCTCACTAACAGATATGTGGTAACACCTAGCAATGTATTCTGATCCTCCATCAACCTTTACTCGAAATGAGGTATCAAGCTACCTCAAAGCTGCAATATGATATAAGGATCCTACACTTTCTTCATCTTCCTCACGTTCCTTGGTGTACCATGGTGTGAGTCTTTGCCTTTAGCACTTCTCCACATAAAACAATAAGTTCCACTTTTCGCTTCATCCTAGAGGGAATTCTTCTTTGGACATCCTTTTGGATAAGCGGAGCAAGTGTTGTGACCCTTAGGTAACTTCTCTGATGCTTTTTACTTTCTTTCTTCAATTTTCCCAACCTATCAAACACAAAAATTCTCAGAATGGGTTTTCCAAGTCGATCGAAGAAAGAAGGCCTTTTGTTCGAAGAAGAAGACACATCTATGGTGATGTAATTGTTACTTTCTCTTCTTATGAAAATACAAACTGGAAGTGGTTTTTTATAGACTAAACCTTTGCATACTTTAGTGGTTACATCATCTTATGGCAATTTTCCTAATTTAGATAGCTCAGTAGGGTTGTATCCATCTTTTACAAGTAACTTGTAAGCATTTGGATCAAAGCCCTTTGTACGTTTTATAGGGAGTGACACATCCTGTAGTGGATTTTGAGCCATAAAATCTCCTAGTAACTTTGAAGACAAGTTTATTGCATCAATGTGTTTCCTTCACAGTACATTTTCCTTAACATCAGATGATTGACCTGCCTCTTTCTTTACCTTCGGAACATAGTGAGGTACAAAAGTTGGCTTCTTTTTTCAAGGACATGATCTTCCTTTTATCTAGTCCAGGCTCCAACTCCCCTATACTGGCCTTGACCTTTACAACCACCATATCAGATCTTTTGCTGGCAAGTTCATTGGACTTGGTCGATTTAACATCGTGAAGTTTTGGTTCTCTTCATAATATAATTCTTCAGTTAGAATTTTGCATCAGCAAAGTGTGACTCAGCTTCAGTTTAAGGACTATCATCAACAACTATTTTTCTTTCAATTCTATCTTGGAGATACTACAAACATTGGTAGTAAGAGGATGAGACAATTTTGTTCTCATACGCCTAAGGCCTACCAAGCAATATATTATATGAAGTCTTTGCATTGATCACGTGCATCCATGCACTAGATTGCAAATCACCAATATGGATTTCTAACTTAATAGAGCCTATAGACCTCTATCCCCCTTGATTGAATCTTGTATTAATAGATGACTTTCACTAAGCCCCTTAGTTGTGATGCCCAGTTCTTTCAATGTATGGATGGGCAGAATGTAAACCCCAGATCCTTTATCAATTAAGATTTTATTTATCCTCTTCTCTAGCACGTCATCCACCATGTACAAAGGATGATTATGTAGCTTTTCACCAAATAGGAGATCATCCTCTATAAATGTGATTTTTGTATCGGATGCATGTGCTACTTGAGAAGAGGGTTCCGGAGGCTTCTCAGAAGATAGGGGATACACTTTTGATAAGGTTTTGCCTGTTGCTTCTTCTTTATCCATTGGAGACATATTTGATGAACTTTCACCTACTTTCTCTCCTTTGTCAGTGTTAAAATATGATGCCTCATTGCTATCTTGGGCAGTTCCATTGTGAAACCAACTCGTCAAGAACTCTCCAAAAGTCACAGGACACCTTGCCTTCTGGTAGTGATGCACTTCCACCCGTTCTTTCTTTGGATGCATGACTAGCTTTTGCTTCTTTAGTCTTCTCACCATCCTTCCTCTAGTCAGTTTCTTAGATAATTATCTTCATGAACTTGTCTTGTTGTATCTCTGCCTAGTCACGAGATTAACTTTCATCATCATCATCTCTATCAATTTGGATTTTGTTGGGCTATAAGGAATTCTCCTTTTCAGAGGTATATATTTGGATCAGGTCAAGTAAGCCAAAAGTGATAGAGATTTGGTTAGAACTAATTTTCTCATCATCAAGGACAATCTTCTCTTCCCTAGCCAATTGCATGAATTTGCCTTTGAAGAGAAACACTTTTCAAGAGGACGATCGAAAAGTCTATGATATTTGCAATAGTTTGGATCATTAGTCTTTCCAGCTTCATAGGGCTATTTCATCTTTGATAATTCAATGGGCTTCAGTTTAACCAACTCATCAAATAGTTGAGAAACATCAGAATCCAAAAAAGGGTATTCTTTTTCTTGCATCTCCTATAAATTTAACTTTTGATTTGGACGTCCCTGAAAAGTTATCTTTCACACTCTACTTCCTTCTTTCCTTTGAAGTGAATTTCACGGGCGATGAGTTGACAATCATGGATTCCTTGTTATCATTTTTTAGCATAAATTTACTCATTTCTTTGGTTCCTACTTTTCCTTTTCTTTGCGAGGATCGTGAATAAGCATTCCATCTTTTCTGGCAGAAGACATACTTAACTCCATATCATGCACACGAGATGCTAGATCTTCAAAAGACTTACATTTAATCCCTTGTAGGATGTAGAGAAATCCTCAATGCATTCCTTGGGTACATATATCTATTGCAGAAGCTTCACTAAGTCTATCTTTGTAGTTGAGACTTGCGTTCCTCTATCAATTTATGAAGTGAATGACTAGTCATCCTTTCTTTGGCTAGTATTAGTGAGTTCTACCATGCTTACTGTGCGCTTTGTGCTACAGAAACGATTGAGAAACTCATGCCCCAATTGGTCCCAACTGTCAATGGAATGAGGCTCAAGATCTGTGTACCAGTCGAAGGTGTTTCCTTTCAAGGAACAAATGAATTGTTTGATGAGATGATCTCCATAGGTCCCAGCATTATTACATTTCTCTACACAAGTGTGCAACATGTTGCTTTGGATTCCCTTTCCCTTTGAATTGTTGAAATTTGGAGGTTGATAACCAGCAGGCATTCTGAGGCTATCAATACTTGCAGTGTAATGCTTGGCATACATATGGGAAGACTTGGTGGAGATGACATACTTGTCCTTAATGGTCCCTTCAATGAACTCCTTTAATTAATCAAGTGAGATCATTCCTTCTATAGAAACTAGCAGTTCCTTGAGAGTTGGCACTTGATTCACGGGATATTCAGTCTTTTGAATCTCAATACCATTCCTAGGTGCATGGCTACATTCCCCATATAATAAGCCATCCATTTTATCCATCAACTTATCCATATGAGACTTTTGGTGTTGCATATGCCTGGTTAGTCCGTCAATCATCTTTTCCAGACTTGCAAGTTGTTCCTCAGTGGATGAAGCATTAGTTATCATTGCTATCATGATTGTTGGAGGCATAGAAGAGTAGCATGGATTATTATGGAAGTTGATCTTCCGAGGACTCACATTATGCGACGCTTGTGGAGAAGATTCATTGGATGAGTCCTGGTCTTTCTTTACAGTAGAATTCTTGGAACCAGAGACCTTAAGTAGAGCTAAAGTCTATTTGATCTTCTTAGCAACACTGCTTCCTCCATCTGAATCATATGTAGAGGACCTTGCTCCCCTTGGTGTCGAAGATCCAAAATTAAAAGTTGCTGCGAATGACATTCGCGGTGTTCGTTGTCCTACAATAGTGATTTTGCTCCTTGTAATAGCTCTAACATTTCCAAAAATAACATTGAGGATTCCCTCCACTTCAGTAGAGAACTTGTAATCAGTATCCTTAAAGGAAGTTGATTGGGAAATCTTCTTAGAAGCCATTTCAGTATTCTTTGGTACTTGAAAAGCATTCTCAAAAAAGATAAAGGCATAATAATAAACTGAGTCATAAGCCTTGGTAAGTTCCCCCAAATCCTCGATCCTTTATCTAGGACGTGAGCCCCCGACACTCAAAACCAAAATTAGCTCTGGTTATGGAAGAAGGAACCGAGAAGAAGGTATCTTGAGATGAGATGTAGAGATTGTCCCACTGGGCGTACCAGAATCTGTATGACAATAAAATTTGCATCTTAGAAAATAATAATCAATGAATGAAAAATATTACAATAATTAGTATTTTATTTCAAGGAGTGAGTTTTACAATCTCTATGAATCCTATGATTCACCATTTCAAATATAGATTCAAGGACTCTTTAGCTTGTTCTCGAATCTTGAAAAACTTGATCTTGATTAAATGACTTGGATTTGAACTTGATCTTGAACTTGATCTTGACTTATACTTGAATCGAAGGGCTTTTGGGCTTGTTATTGAATCCGGTGGTCTTGATCTTGATGCATTCTTGAACTTGAATGCTTGATTTCTGGATTTCTTGATATCTTGAATTCTTGTTGCTTTGTAGAGAAAATTTGTGCGTTTGATCCACGAGCTCTCTCTGGCTTCTTATTAGAATTTTTTATGTTAATTCTAAATTATGAGGATCCTTTTATATAGTTTTAGAATAGAAGAGACATGACAGAATCAGACCTTCTTCCGGTCAATCAGATTTGAGGTGACATGGCGCAGGAAAAGTGATAAGAACAGGTTTCTTGAGTTATGATGGAATCAGGTTTCCTTCTGACCAATCAGATTTAAGGTGACATGGCGCAGGAAAAGTGATAAGAACAGGTTTCTTGAGTTATGATAAAATCAGGCTTCCTTCTAGCCAATCAATTTTAAGGTGACATGGCAGGAAAAGAGATTAGAATAGGACTTCTTTCAAGTGACATGACAATATTTGATTGGTTGATACACATCACTTGCACATGTGGCACATGTTTATTGGCCTATGATTTAGATAGTAATGCCATGTCATTTTGACACATGGCATGATCCTATTGACTTCTTTGTTTGACTTGACATGCCACATCTTCCGCCACATGGCATCAAGTGGACTTCCAGGATGGGGGATATTGGGCCCAAGTGAGACCCCAATTCTTGGCTGGAGGGGACACCAAAGGTCCTGAATTTGAGACTTTCTACACTAAAAAAATCCATTCAATTTGAATTGGTTTTTTCTCCATCATACATCTTTTGTAGTCCAAATAAATGAATCTGGGCTTTTAATTAAATCCATATTTTATTGAAATTAATTAGTTAACCCAATTATATTAATCCATAATATTTATTTGGACTAATATATTTTGAATTTAATATAATTTAAATCATATTATAAAATTCATATTTTAATAAATTTTATATGATTATAAATGCTCCCTACTTCAAGTCTTGTCGAGATTTGTTTTCGAGAACTAAACTTGAAGTATTGCTTGAATTTAGAGAGACCAGAAAATATATTTCCCTTGTACCACAATTGGTAAGGATATTGGCATAATATAAGAATGTAGTGACAGAATTATGATAACATTCTTGTAACATGTAGCTTTATACGCAAAGTGACACCCTTTTTTAAAAAAATAAAAATAAAAATTGTTGTTGACAAATGCAACATACTCTAAATAAAACCCAATTTGAATATGAAATTGCCACCAGTAGGTTACTTCAAAATCATTCCAAATTAAATTGGAATCTATTCCATAAGGTTTTGGATTAAAATAATATATGCATCTCGCACCAGTACGTTAATCACTTTGCTAATCCCTCTTTACTTCAACAACCCTTTCTTATTTCTATTCCACATCGACTTCTATTCCGAGAAGAATTACAATTAATACAGAAAAAAGTATTCCTTCTACCCCAACTTTGCATCTATAAATAGATGCTCTTTTCAATTAACGTAAGCAATCTTGGAACCTGTCCTTGACGTTGGCCGACGTGTAGCTTCGGTTCGAAAAGATATTGCAGCTAGCGGGGATAATGTAATTTCTTTTCTCTTCTTCTTTATTTGTGTGTTCTCTTTTGTTGTCCCTCTTTTTTGAATCACATGAGTATTTTGTATTTGTTGAATATTTTAAAAATATTTTAACTATTTTTTTAAATATCATTACTTAGTCATAAAATATATAATTGATGATTAAATAAAAATATTTTTGGGTACACAAATATTATAATGTGCAAGATAATATTTCACTTAAAATATTTTGTGTTACCATAAACTTTTATATGGCAAATGTAAGACAAAATTCTTGGCAATTTTGAGGCCATTTGCATGGCAATTTTAAGGCCATACATGGCAAGTTTAATGCTAAAAGCTTGATAAGTTTAAAACCAAAAGCTTGGCAAGTTTAAGGCCATAAATCATACTTAATCTCCAAGTTTTCACAAGTATAAATAGAACTTCATTCTTGATACAAAGTATGATGACTGAAGAACAAGAAGTGAGTAAGAAAAAGTTAAAAAGAAAAGGAATGTTACTACACTTCCTACTAATGTATTTTTTTGGTTATAATCCCCTTTCCGACGTGAAGAACAAGAAGTGAGTAAGAAAGAGTTAAAAAGAAAAGGAATGTTACTACACTTCATACTAATATATTTTCTTGGTCATAATCCCCCTTTCCGATGTGAAGAACAAGAAGTGAGTAAGAAAGAGGTAAAAAGAAAAGGAATGTTATTACACTTCCTACTAATATATTTTCTTGGTTATGATCACTCTTTTCGACTTGCTTATTTTGTAGTAATTATATTTTGTTGATTACTGTATCCTTTAAGTAATTAGAGAAGATTTGTTTAATCCTAAAAAAATATTTCAGATTGAAATAGTTTTTTAGGATAATGCCCATCGTGACTCCAGTATTTATTGTTTTATATATATATATATATTCCTAAAAAAATATTTCACACTGAAATAGTTTTTTAGGACAATGCCCATCATGACTCCAGTATTTATTGTTTTACTTATATATATATATATATATATATATACTGCTCCATTATTTTTCTCTTCTTATTATCACGCACCACCCTAGGGTCGTGACCAGTGTCCGATAGGGACACCTAGACACATGTTAACCTTAAATTCCCAATGAAACCGACCTGGAAACCTA
>JAOTQJ010176018.1:0-24156 GCA_025642045.1 Solanum sejunctum
GATACCAAGTCACATGAGTCCTTATTGCTAAATAAAGTTCACGAGTTGTCTCATTTCATATGTATTCCATTATTTGTATAATGTACTCTTTTCATTGTCATATTGTCTTATATGATTATTTACATGTCACATGCTACATCTACAGTCTTACAGTTACAATATTATGACCACCAAAAGAGTTATCTCAAAGGTAATTGAAAGACAAAGTATACAGTTTTTGATAGGTGGTAGCCCGAGGGGTGGAAGTAACACCCAGCCAGGGACGATCCTATCACGGGTGTAGCCCGAGGGGTTAAGGAAGAACCTAGCCAGGGACAAACCCAATACAGTTCATCGCTGATTAGTTGGTCATTTGTATTACAGCTGTGCATAGATTTTACAATAAAGGTAAAGTAATTTAAAGAACATAATGTATATGATCCCACAGTATAACTAAAGGTGGTCTCTTAGCTACACCAGTGTACAGTTTCACTTGAGTTGTTATATCATATACAGTGTTTTCTGCCTTACATATCAGTACATTATTTTGTACTGACGTCCCTTACGGAGGATCTGCATTTCATGCTGCAGGTACAGGTGCTAGTAGATCCCCCTAGTAGGAGTACAGGGTATTCAGCTGATGTTACCAAGCTCCAAGTTGCTTCGGGGCTTTATATATGTCTAGAGCTTATATGTTTGTATTGCACAGTTTGTTGAGGCAGGGCTTGTCCTGACCCTTATTAGATGTTTTCCTTATCTAGAGGCTTTATAGACCATGTAAATTAAAGTGTGGTCCTGTCATGTACTCTAGACCTCATGGCCCCAACGGCTCAGTCATATGCATTTTCTTTTGTCTTGTTATCACTGTTTATCTGCTTAAAGGCATATCAAAGGTAGAAATCTCTTATAATATATATAGAAAGCGCATAGATACAGGTTAGTTTTCCCAAGCCTTATCGATAACGGGTGCCAGTCCGCCCTAAAGGGACTTGGGGCATGACAATTAGAACTCAAATAATTTTAAAATTTTAAAAATTACAATAAAGTCATTTCTAGTGTTAGTCTCACCATCCAGAACCAATGAAACTGATAGAAGTTCGATTTAACTTAAAATGCAACTTTGGGTCCAAAATCTTTATTTTAAATCCAAATTTAGTTGTTCGAGTTCTCCTAAACTAGATTTGATATTTCGGAGCTGATGGAATCACATTACGACACTCAAAACGTAAAATGACCACAAAACTCGAAAGTTCCAACTTTAAGTTTTTTAAAACTCTTTTTTAGCGAAACTCTAACTTTTTACAAGATTTTTAAAATTTAACTTTTAGACTCAATAAAAAATGATCCAAGGCAACTTTTGGGAAGAAAAAAATAGTAACTTTATTAAAAAAATGCCAAAAATAACCTTCGAGATCATAACAATCTGGTGGTCTACAGACTTATCTTTCTACCTAGTTTATCTTCTATGCATCCGGTGTTGCATGTCTCTATGCTACAATATTATATTTTAAATAAGTCTCATGTGATATCTATTGATTTGATAGAGTTGGGTTTGAATTTGACTTATGAGGAGGAGCTGGTGGCTATTCTAGTTAGACAGGTTTAGAAGTTAAGGACCAAGGAGATAGCTTATAGCTTCAGTAAAAGCTTAGTAGAGACATTAACCCGAGGAAGAGGCTACTTGGCAGACGAAGTCTAATATGTGGACGCGCTACCCCCATCTTTTTGAGACTTTATATATGTTTCTTGCTTTATGTTTGAGGACACACATGGTTCTTAGCGGTGAATGAGGTGATGATCCTGAAGGTTATTTTTAATTTTCTGATACTATTTCACCCTCTTGATAGTAGCCTTGAGTCATGTTTGATAATTTTTTTTGTGAAATTTAAGATTTTGAGATTTGAATTGCCTAATTTTAAAATTTTGAGTCATTCAAAAATTTGACTCACAGAATGAAATTTCTTTGATTTTGTCAATTCAGAAATTTAAAAATTGGTCTAGAAAAGTTGTCAGAATCAAATTTTGAGTTGCAACATGGATTTTAGGTATGAAGTTGGAAATTGAGTTAAAGTTTGAGTTTGATTTGGCTTTGGTCTATGTTTTGAGTTTCGGCGCCCGAAATAGTTTCTGATGGTTCCAATAGACTGGAGAGGTGATTTGAGTACCTACAATAGCATTGTCTTAATTTTTAAGTGTCCTTGTGTTATTTTGATGTTTCAAATGACCTAAGTTAGATTTAAGACACTTAATCTGGTTTTGGGTCAAAGAGGTCTTAAATTCGATTTCTGACAATTCCATTGAGTTTGAAACATCAAATTTAGTAGGGTTGCATATATGGTTTGTGCATACAAGATTTTGAACAAATCTCAATGGTTGATTCTGAGTCTTTGAATTATTTGGATGGTTTTTATTGTTATAAGGTTCAGACCTCGCTTTACCAAAGGCCTAATAGTTAAAGCAACCTCGCTATAGCGAAGCTTGTGGTTTGTGCATGTGTCAATATAGCGACATCAAAAAGGGATTTTCAGACCTTTGATGTCTCATTTTAAACATTTTCCCATTTTTAAACTTTGAGAGCTTGACTTGAATAATTTTCGCTTGATTTTTCAAAGACTTTTTATTGAAAAAATTTATTCTCCACAACCCTTATCATTACCCATTAAATATTTTTTGATTCATCATTAAATTTGGACTATACAATTTAGAAATTGGGGCTTTTACATGAACATGGGTTGTTCACAAAATTGATGGTTATGATCCCGTTTCAAATTCATCTTTGAATTAGTTTTCACTACTGGTCTTATGATCATGAGAGGAACATTTAGATTTTGACATTGATTTTCGATAGTAAATTTTTGGACAATTTTGTTCTTTTTCTTGAATTGCTTGATTTTGGTGTTGTTATTTTCGAATTGTGATTGTGGATTTTTCCCAAATAGATTTTGGTGTTTTGGATTCAATTTAGAAAGGAAAGATATTTTCGGTTGTGTGATTAATTGGTTGATTTGGGGCAAGTAGATTCTAAACCTTGTTGAGTTTAATTGAACTTGACATTTTCTTTCTATGTGAAATTGAGGATTAGTGAAATGTCTAGCGAATATGTTTGGGTAATGGGGAGGTGAGGTGGTAAAATGTATGAATTGATTTATGAATTAATGTCTATTATTATTGATTTAGTTGTGAATTGATATTGTGAAGTGGATTTGTGATGCCAATTGATGAGAATGTAAAAGTGTTCATGTTGTTGTAATTGTTGAACTTTGAACTATGTTACATGGGTTTATCCATTGAAGTACTTTATATGAAAATTTAGCTAAATGCATATTTTGAGACATTGTTTGTCACGATCCAAGCATAGGGCCTACACGTAACATGATGCATGGGAAACCTGAAGGGACCCCAAGCAAGCCTCTTAACATATCATTACACATCCTTGGTCTCGAAAGCAATAAAGTATCAATAAAATATTGTAAATAGGGATAACCGGGGCTAAGGGACATCTTTCATAACAAAAAACATCATAGAGTCAAGAGAGTCAAAGCTCATAGCATCAAACATATCTTGTCCAACAACACCTCTAGACATAGAACTTAGCGGGGGCCAAGACAAGCAACTGGGTTCACCCTCACAGTCAAAATATACAATAAAGAAAGAGAATCGTAATACATAATATAAGAGCATGAACATTATCCCCGAAATAGAGGACTTGCGAACTAGATTAAGAGAAAGATCATAGTAGCCACGTGGAGGATGATGATCAAGTGGGCTCCAGTTTCTACATGGTAACATAATGTAGGGATAGAATATGCATTAGTACGTTTGAATATACTAAGTATATATGATGCGAATCCTAGCAAGGGGTAGACAACATAATCAAAATGCATAATTATAAGCAAAGGATAGGTATAACATCAATATGACATGCATGATCAATGCGTAAGGTAAAACATGCTTATAAATCATGATCAAGGAATGTAAACTCAATGTGAAATATATACTCAATCCTTTTTTACCAACTTTCGTGAAATGGGCTAAATGGCTCCCACTCGCCTTATGATATAAACTTTTGGAGAGTGTTACCAATACCCTTACCGTATGACATTGTCTTTTGATAGGTAGTATAAGACGTCCTCTACTTTACGATATAATCTTTTGGGTAGGAGTGGTGATTCATTCTACTTTAGGGCATGACCTTTTCGATAGAATGTCCATACCTTACGATATGATCTTTTCGGTGAAAATCATTAGTCTTTGTATCTTACGGCATTGCCTTTTTGGTAAGGTGTAACAAGGGAGGACCTTCTCCATTTTCTCAAGAGCACAACAAACATGGGAACCCAATAATCTACTTGCAACACCATATGTACTTCCTCATGAAAACAACTCATAAAAACATCCTTGTCATCATCATAAAGTCGTTCAACTCAAGAGACATGCATTGAACCTTCAATTCCTCAAGAAATCATAACTCGGATATTTTATCAAACACTTGGCGGTGGTATAGTACTAGTGTAAAACCATGTAATTCAAAAGTGAAATCATGCTAGAAAATTCTATGTAAAACCATCAATAGATACTTTGTAATATTCTCAAGCAACATACATCAACATCCTTCATCAAACCTCATAATAGATGTTAGATTCATAGCTTAAAACATGCTAAAACAATCATAATTTTATGAAACCCCAACATAGTGTGCAATGAAATTCTTAATAGATAAGACCCATGAGTAAATCAACTTTAAATCATGCAATTTTAGGTAAAAGAGAGTTTGGGTATCATGGGTGAAAGGAACCCATGAAAGAAACCTACATACCTTGACTTTTGGAGAATCCTAGAAGAAGATTGGAGATGGAGGCTTGAAGCTTGAATGGGAACCTTAAGATCCGGATGAGTTTTGAGACTTGAAATTAGGAGATGAAATATTGTCTAAATGTTTGAGAGAGTATTTGGGAATGTCTTGAATGATATGAGAGTGAATTAAGACTAAGTATAGGTATTTTGACGTGTGGTAAGGCTTAGGCCCAAGACCCCAAAGCCTTGGACCGGACAAGAAAAACTGTGCAAAAATTACACAGGGGCACGTTGCGCCACAAATGCGCACCATTCACTAAAATTTGACACTTTGAAATTTGGAATTGTGAATTATTTCGCTCTAAAGTCGGGGTTAGACACATTTTCCACTCAATTTGACCCCCGAATCTGAACAAGAATATGAAGTTGAATTTTTGATATCACGCATGAATTTTGAGATGTATGAAAATTATTATTTTGGGCACTTCCGAAGCACATTTTTGGATACTTTTTGTGTCGTTTCATTGTTGGAATTATTGAACTTAGTTTTTGTGAAATATGGACTCAAATGATAAGTAGTCCTAAGTTATGATGATAAGAGATTATTGAAAGAAATGTGCCATGTTATGATGATATTACTATGTAATGTGTTGATGATGAATCAAGTATTGAAAGAATAATGACAATGTCATGCCCCAAGCCTACACCCTGGGTGTGGCCGACACTCGAAAATCATTTTTGGTCCCAAGCTAACTACTTGACCTAACTAATTTACTCAACGAAAGACATTAGCATTATAATGAATTAGAATGGGCTCAAAATTCATGAACTCAAACTTACAATTATAATATATACAATTTGACTCAAAATCTTTTAAATGACTTCAAGGAAATAACTTGAACAATATCTTTATAGTCTATGAAGCCTCTAAAATACTGACTCTGAACTAGGTACCGAAGTAGGCTCATGGCTACCTCAATTGAATAAACACAAACTGAATATCTTCTCCGAGTGCAAAGAGGTCTTACCAATTACCTCAACTCAATTAAATATGTAACATAATAAAAGGAACTACTTTAATAAAAAAATAATAAATCTCTATGTATAATATAATAAATTTTACTTCTTGGAGAGTTTCTCTAATCGACAATCATCACTATGAGCATCATGATGATACGTCTTGTCCATGTTGCCAGAGCTATCTCATAGTTTGCCAGGGTAAGGGATGAAAACTAGGGGAATGGATCCATCCCAAAACTGGGTCATCTCAGTGGTAATGGAGAGTTGTATTTTTGGTATAATCCTATCCTACACCGACTATGTAGTTTATGAGTTCAAGTTATTATTACTCTCACTCATATCAGTGCTTAATATTACTCCCAAAATAACTTTTTATAGTGCTCATACTTAAAAGAATATAATCTTCTTTAGGTATTACTTTTGTGCTTTTGTTTTTGGACTTAGCCCAACTTAGCATACTCTTAACTTTTCTGAAAACAGTCTAGGTTTTATGCTTCATTGTTCATAAAATACTTATGCTAATGCTTTTCTTATGTTTGAAGCAAGAATTGAAAATTCATAGATTTTCATTGTAACTTTAGGATTTAACTAGTTTAACATTTAAAAATAGTATCTCAACTTAAGACCCAATTTAGTAGAAAATTTTTAAAAATTTCATGCTTTTCTTAAAAAAAAAATAGCATAAACAAGAACCATTACTTATAATGAAGAAATCTTGTTATCAACTAATAATTTGGTACTTGGAAAAACTAGTAGTTACATGGTGGTAAAATAACGTAGGAAGATTTTGGTAGACCTTACATACATAAACTTGATTTAGAAAATTATGAATCTTAATATCAAATAATGCATGGGGAAAATCATGATCATTAACTCAACTAGGGTTCATGGGAAAGTAGACACTAATAGTAATTCTAACAATAAAATAATAGTAACTTCAATACATAATTATGTAGAACTTAATAGAAGAAGAATTGATTCAATTGTAATTTGATAACTAGGTTTTTACCCAATACAATACTCATTAAAAATAGAAACTTAGATGTGGGGCGCGTGGATGAACTTAATCCAATGCAATGATTATCTTACATACCCGAAAAGTTGATATTATAATTAAAATTTGATGAGTACTAGTTTTCTTGAAGAAAATCTTTGATCTTGGAACCTTGATGCTTGTTCTTGAGAAAAGAAGTTCTCTTTGGAGTTCCCTTAGAGCGGAAGAATTTGAAAAAAATATTGGTTGAATGACTTCTCTTTGATTCTTGAATTGTTGACTTAGAATCTTTAGAGTTCTTCATGAATAACCCTAATTCTTGAAAAAGAAGAATCAAGAAATCCTTTTGTGGAATTATCGAATTCGTTTTGTCGAAACCTGAGGTTATGATTTAAGATTTTCTTAAAGATTCATGAATATATGGAGAAATCTGGACTGAGAAGCTTGAAATTTATGAAGAATAACTTACCTTGATGATGGATCTTGAAAGCTAATCCTATTTTGATGATTTTCTTGATGATTCTTGAGTGTTTATGTTTAGGAGTGAAGGAGAGGGTTTTATTTATGAAAAACCTGATTTTCATGTGTTTTAGGACATTAAAATAAACTCCAAAAGGTTATAGGATCAAAATACCCTCATAAAATAATAAAAAAGATGTCATTAACTTGTCCAGAAGGGTCTGCGTCCAGTCCGCGATGTGAAGCTGTCACAGACTTTGGACAACTCTGCACTTTTCCAATAAATTGGTTAGAACTTTTTACTATGGACTCCGATTAAGGCAAAATTAGATACGCTGGAAACATAATTCAAAGACCATTAATTTGGTATATTATGGGATACCTAAATCATTATATTAAGAAGATATGGTCATTTTAAGTTGACCCTTCTATTAACTCATATGAAAACTTAGCCGGTAAAAATTCTTTGGACTTGACTTGATGTAAAAGATTCCTTATGAACTTTAAATCACATTTAATATACTTTAAATACTTAATAATTGATCATAACATGTATATACAACTTAAAAGTCGTTGTTCCATGATCCTAGGCGTATTTATATACCAAATTAGCCAAAATAGTTAGAGGGTAAATTCATAGAGTCTAGGTGTTTTTAGTTTGATTTCTCTTATTTTGCTAATCCATGGCCAAGTGAGTTGTTTGGTTGTGTATTTTTAGGTTTAGATTGAATTATGCTAGTCCGAAGTCACACCCAGATCTGAACGGAGAACACAACCCAGAATTTAGAGGAGAGAAGTCAGTTAACTTAGCAAAAATACTCAAGTGTGCATCGCAGACCTGGAAAAAAGTTGTGCAAGCTGAAAGGGAAGAAAAAGGGCGCGAAGCAATGAAAAGTTGCATAGTCTGCGATGCAGACTTGTGTAAGAATGGGTCAGATTGGTCCAGTCAGCAAAATCGTGCGAAATCCAATCAAAACAGGCAGTCCGCATCACAGAATTGATGGATTCTAAGGGAAAAATCGAGTTATGGGATTTGAAAGTATATTTTATTTAAAATTGTAGGTTTTCATATCTAGTTTTGGGGACAAGAACTTGGAGAAACACTAAGTACTCTTTTTAGGGCTACTTTGGTTAGTTTTTACCACGTTTTTCTTGATTGTTAATGCTTTATAGTCCATTCAAATGTACGTAATAACTATGAGTGGCTGATTTTCATATTCTGAGGTTGTACATGTTTAGTTCTTGAGTTTTGACATTTATGAATGGGTTTTCTTCTAGACTACTCCTACATTACTTTTATTTGTACTTACTATAGGGTAAATTTGTTATTCATTCTGAATTCGAGAGATGTTGGAATGAATATAACACAGTAATATAGGAAGCTTGTTTGAGTAAAAACTAGGTTGATTCATGTAAGGGAGACCCGTGACAACTACCCTTACAACTAGCTTGGTTCATAATATGGGAATATAATGTTAAAACACTTTTATTAATTTGTCTATCCCCACTCAACGATGTAGTTAGACAGTCAATAATGGTAGGCCGATAGAGGTGTGCAAACCTGTTTAGGTAATTTTAACCCCATTAATCTGTAGTCAAAAACCCAGACATAGGTGCAAACTTTGAGACTAAAATGGTGTCGCTAAGGTTATAATCCCATAATTGCTCTTTTATTGATATTTAACAGCAAAAACTAGTTTAGTGTAGAAGGTTAATTAGTTATTTAATTTCTTTTCACAAATCTCTTCAGTATTTTACTAAAAGTACTTAAAACATTATAGCTTGGATTGTTTGCCAATTTCTTTTAATTCCCTGGGGAACAACAAGTTTTTGGTGCCATTGCCGGGGACTTGAAGTTAAATTGGTTGATTTTTTGAGTTGTTTTGTTTATGGGGTTCACTATATTTGATCTTAGTTGTGTTGTTTTTGTAGGTGATTGGCTACTAAATTGGAAGATTAAAATTCTTGCTTTCGTCAATCGAAGAGGAGAGCAGGGGTCTTCTCCCAAACTCTGCTGATTAAACTCATTGAACAGGAGGATCGAGAAAATAATAAAGGATAAACTGATCTTGTTGGAGAGGAATGGTGGACAAAAATCAACCTGCACCACTAGCACCTAAACCACCGACACCGAGGCTAGTTCAGGATGTGGCAATCTTGAGAACCACTAATGTAACTGGATATTTCCTTAAGCCGTAGCCCGGCGGTTGGTGGGAACTTAAGCAAAACATGTCCAGTTACTACACTTAACTTGAAAGTTCACCAGCTACCACATGAAGACCCACAAGTCTATCTTCAGAACTTTTTGGAGATTACTGATACTTTCATCCCTACGGGGCTGAACAGAGACTATGTGAGGATGCCTTTGTTTCCCTTCTCACTATTGGGGGAAGCACGAAGGTGGCTACAAATTGAGGCACGTAACTCTATCACTTCTTAGGATGATCTTGCTCGCAAGCTCCTTACACGATTCTTCTCATCTGGCAAGACAGCCAAACTCAGGAGTGAGATTCTGAGCTTTAAGCAAAAGTTTGGAGAAAATTTATATTAAGCTTGGGACAGGTTTAAAATTCTTCTGATAAATTGTCCCCATCATTGTCAGGCTAACAAAGTGTTGGTCCATACCTTCATTGAGGGCTGGGAACCCAACATCAAGATTCTTCTTGATTCTGATGCATGTGGACATGCATTAGAGAATATATATGATAAATTATATGTGCTTCTCAATTGGATTGCACAAGGAAATCCTAAGTGGAATGGAGGATCAAGATGATGGGTAGTCCAAAAGTAGGCCAATGTATTGGATATTGATGCTATAATTATCCTGCAGGCTCAGATGTCAGCCATGCAGAACATGATGACCATTCACTTCAATAACATGGCATTGGGTCAGCAACAACAAGCACCGGTGTCCATGGGTCAATAACCAGCCCCAGTAAATATGGTACAATAGCAGCAGAATGGTTGGTCTGATATTTGTGGGGGAGGTGACCACACTGCTGAGTTTTGTGAAGCTAATCCAGAAGTGATAAATTTTATGGGTAATGCCAACAGAGGTGGATATCAAGGCTTAGTGAACTCATATAATTCGAATTGGAGGAACCACCCTAACTTCTCTTAGGTTGGTAATCAGCAAAACCAAGGGCTACCTAAGCGAAGACCACAGGGTGCAAATGCCTACTACAATCAGCAGACAAAGCAGCTTGCAAAGCAGGCTAATGAAAAATATATGACTGACAGTGAGGTGCTGAGGCATATTCTGGCAAACCAAAATAGACAAGAAGAGGATATTCAAAGGAACAAGCAAGGTCTCCAGAATTTGGAGAAACAGTTGGGGTAGCTGGCTAGCACTATGAACTCTAGGCCTCAAGGAGGCCTGCCAGGTACCACTGACCCCAACCCGAAGCAAGTTAATATAGTTAACAAAAGAAGTGGGAGGCTATTGACTAAGTTAGTCCCAAAGAAGAAAGATAGGGCTGAAGAAAGCACTACACGGAATAATGAGACTGGAAATCCCAACTCAACTACTGATGAGGCAACTCCATGGCTACACCTCCCCCTCCATTCCCATAAAAGCTGAGAAAGAAGAAGGAGGAGGATTGTTTTCAAAAATTCATCAGGCTCCTAAAATAGGTACAAATTAACTTACATTTGATTGATATTTTGCAAGAGATCCCAAAGTATGCCAAATATGTAAAGGACATTGTTGCCAACAAGAACAAATTGGCTGAATATGAGACTGTGGCACTCATAGATGCCTGCAGCTCCAGGATTCTTAATAGATCTCATTTGCCAGCTAACTTGAAGGATCCTAGGAGCTTTACTATGCAAGTAACCATTGGGAATTGCCTGAATGCAAGAGGTTTGCGTGATCTGGGTGTAAGTATCAACGTCATGCCCAGTTCCACATTCTTGATGTGGGGGCTTGCGAGATCAAAGCCCACTACCATCATCTTGCAATTGGCGAATCATTCCATAAAAAGGCCAGATAATGTGATTGAGGATGTCGTAGTCCAAGTGGGATCCCTTATTTTCTCTATGGACTTTGTCATCTTGGATTATGAATCGTACCCTGAGGTCCCATTTATTCTTGGGCGCGCATTCCTAGCTATAAAAGGGGCATTAATTGATATAACAACAGGGAGGATCATCATAAGAGCCCATGACAAAGTTGCGATGTTTGATGTCTACAAAGAGATGAAGTTGCTGGCTGCATATGAAGATTTGGCAGCCATCACAGTGATAGATACCGCGGCTGCAGTGAGCCAAATAGAGATTACAGACCCACTATCCAGAGTGTTACTGAATCAAGGGCTAGTGGATGATGCAGAGGCCAAAGAAATAGAAAGTATGCTGAATACTCACAATGCCAGTATGCTAAAGAAAGTAGATGAGCCATTAAACAAGTTGTTAGGACCACCACCCAAACCTTCAGTTGAAGAAGCTCCTTAGCTTGAGTTGAAGTCGTTACCGTCACATCTCAGGTATGAATTTTTTGGTAAAAATAATACTTTACCTTTAATCTTGGCTGCTTCATTGACTGCAACCTAGGTGGATGCTACTGTGGCTGTTCTAAAGAAGAAAAAGAAAGCAATAGGTTGGAAAATGTTAGACATCCATGGTATTAGCCCAGTCCTGTGCATACACAGAATTTTCATGGAAAAAGGTCACAACCTAGTGGCCCAACCACAGAGGAGATTAAATCCAATCATGAAAGAGATAGTAAAGAAAGAAGTGATCAAGTGGTTAGATGTGTGAAGCATCTTCCCCATCTCAGACAAAAGTGGGTAAGTTCAGTGTAATATGTACCTAAGAAAGGGGGGATGACGGTCATCACCAATGAAAAGAATGAGATGATCCTAACCAAAACAGTGACAGGGTGACATATCTACATGGATTATAGAAAGTTGAGTGATGCCACCCGAAAAGACCACTATCCAGTATCCTTCATCGATTAGATACTGGATAGACTTGTTGAATAAGAATACTACTGCTTTTTGGATGGGTACTTGGGGTACAACCAAATCACTATTGCACCTGAAGACCAAGAGAAGATGACCTTCATGTGTCCATATGGAACCTATGCTTTCAAACACATGCCTTTTGGTTTGTGCAATGCAGCAGACACCTTCCAAAGGTGCATGATGGACATATTCTATGACATGATAGAGGACTTTGTAAAGGTGTTCATGGACTATTTCTCTGTCTTTGATGAATCCTTTGAGATGTGTCTGCAAAATCTAGACAAAGTGTTAGCAAGATATGAGGAGACTAACCTCCTTTTTAACTGGGAAAAATATCACTTTCTAGTTAAAGAAGGGATAGCCTTAGGGTATAAGGTATCCAAACGCAGTTTAGAGGTGGACAAAGCAAAAATTGAGGTGATAGAGAAGCTACCTCCACCAGTGTCAGTTAAGGGAGTCTGAAGTTTTTTAGGACATGTAGGGTTCTACCAAGATTTATTAAGGACTTCTCAAGAATTGCAAAGTCGCTGTGTGCTCTCTTGGAGAAAAAGGTACCTTTTAACTTTAATGCTTCTTGTTTGCAGGCTTTCAAGTTGTTGAAGAAGAAGCTGGTGGAGGCTCCAATATTGATAGCCCTAATTTTGGGTCCTATTCAAGCTCTTGTCCGATGTTAGTTATATGGTTGTGGGTGCAGCATTGGAGCAGTACAGAGAGAAGGTGTTCCACTTTATATACTATGTCAGCGAAACTCTAGATGTAACTCAAAACAACTACACAGTTACTGAGAAAGAGATGTTGACACTAGTATATGCTTTTGACAAGTTCAAATCATACTTGGTGGGCACTAATGTTGTTGTGTTGACCGACCAAGCTACAGTGAGATAATTGTTCAATAAAAAGGATGTAAAGCCCCAAACGATTAGATGGATCCTTTTGCTCCAAGAGTTTGACATCGAGATTAAGAATGGAAAGGCGTGTGAGAACCAAAATATTGATCACTTATCTCAGTTGGAGAATGATGCTTACATAGGTGAGCAAATGCAGATAAAGGAAGAATTCCCAGATGAGCAATTGTTGGCACTAGAAAAAGAAAGAGGCTGGCTTATGATGCAAAGGCTTAGATTTGAGATGAGCCATATCTCTTCAAATAAGGGGCAAAACAAATAGTGAGGAGATGTGTTCCTGAGACGGAGATGCAGAAGATCTTAGAGAGGTTCCATGCTTCTCCTTATGGGGGCCATCATGGAGATGAGTGGACAACTCATAAGGTGCTGCAATTAAGTTTCTTTTAGCCCATTCTCTTCAAAGATGTTGTACAGTTTGTGAAGGCCTGCGATGCTTGTCAAAAGACCAGCACCATCTCAAGAAGGCATGAGATGCCACTGAATAATATCTTTGAGGTCGAAATCTCTGACGTTTGGGGATGTAGATTTCATGGGTCCATTCCCACTATCTTTGGCCATCACTATATCTTGGTAGCAGTCAACTATGTTTCAAATTGGTGGAAGTGGCAGCTCAACCTACCAATGACTCTAAGGTGGTAAGCAAGTTATTAGAAAAACACATCTTCACTCGATTTGGAACTCCAAGAGCCATCATTAGTGATGGGGGCACACATTTCCTTAACCAAACAGTCAAGAATCTTTTAGCTAAATAAGGCATAAGACACAAGGTAGCTATACCTTACCACCCACAGACAAGTGGACAAGTCAAGGTGTCAAACCTAGAGGTTAAGCAAATCTTGCAGAAAACTATGAATGCCACCAGGAAAGATTGGTTGGAAAGCTTGATGAAGCATTATAGGTATATCAAACAACTTACAAGACCCCAATCGACACATCTTTATACCGATTAGTGTATAGTAAAGCTTGTCATCTTCTAGTTGATCTCAAGAACCAAGCATATTGGGCAATCAAAAGGCTGAATCTAGACCCGGAGCTTGCTGGAAGAAAAAGGCTAGAACAGTTGGAGGAGTTGGAAGAATTTTGACTCCAAGCATACAAGAATGCAAAGCCTTACAAGGAAAAGACCAAACGATGGCACGATCGGTATATCATCAAGCAGAGTTTTGAGTAGGGCCACATGTACTTCCTTTTAATTCTCATTTAAAACTATTTCTAGGTAAGCTAAGTTCAAAAGGTAGTGGACCTTATGTGGTGGTATTCGTGACACCCTATGGGACAATGGAGCTAAGGGACGAGAGCTCCAACCAAACATTTTTTGGTAAACGGTCAACATATCAAGCACTATTATGGTGAAGACACAAAGCAGATTTGAAGAGGTCATTGAGTTGGACAATGATGATGATCATATGGTGCATCGTGCCACGACAGTAAATCAGGCACTACATGGGAGGCAACCTGTGGTGAGGTAACGATATTTAGTTTTGCTTTATTTTTATTCTGATAAAAAATAAAAATAGTAACCTATAGAAATTTAAAAAATTACACAAAGTGTAGGTCCTCGACAGTGGTGTGTCGCGTACCCCACTGCATTTGTGCGTAAATTTTTGCGTCCTCAATTTTTGATGATCCATTGGATATTTTTTTTATTTTTTTGGACAAATTAACTTATTTTAGTTCTTTTATAGCATATTCAGGTGTTTGTAGCATTTTTCAAGGTCCAGAGCTTGAAAAAAATATTATTTTGAGCCCCAAAATAGTGGTTGTCCACGCTAGGCACATGACGCGCCTGTGTCGCGGAGCACCACTGTTTTTGGCTCCTAGGTAAGTCCAAAATTGCGGAGAAAATAAGGTCCAGTCTGTATTCACGTCTCGTCGCAGACACGTGTGCGACCCCGATCCCTATAAATTCCCCTTACCTATTTTTTCCATTTTTTTTTACAAAACCTGACCCCAAGCTCCTCCTTTTTTAATTTTCTCTCATTTTTTCTCCTTTAAACACTGCAATTTCAAATTAATCTGTGTCGCATACCAAGATTCTTCAAGACTATCATTATCTCTTGTGCATTCTCCAAGACAAGTAAGTGTTCTTCACTAATTTTCTTTTTCTTTGTTAAGAGTTTGACTATTTTTTGTGCTCTTAGGGTGAAATCAAGCGGATGAACTTGTTTGTATTGATTATTCATAGTTGGTTGTTGCTGGGTGTTAAGATTTTAGGCCTAATTTCTTAGATTAAAGAATTTTGTGGTTGATAGTTGTGGGTGAAAACCCTAGGCCGAAATTGTGGTTGAATTTGGGGAAAATTGGGGATTTTTTAATCTTGAACTTGAATTGTTAATTATGTGAAGGCATGTTGGTGGGTATTGCAAAATTCCAAGTGTGGGGTTGTTTGATTGAAGAATGATCCGTTGTTTTGGGCCCCCCATTCACTTGCTCTTGAATGTATTGTTTGGGGTGATTTGCTTAAAATTACTGCTGTAAACAATATGTTGAACATTTGAATGATGTAAATGTTGATTGGAAGTGTTGGGGTGGTACTGTTGGCTTGAAATATGGGGTTATGCAGTCGAATTATTGTCTTGTACCTTCAAATTCTTGGCTTGAATCTAAGTGTTTGGTCGTGTGTACGGTTGACGATGTAGCATGAGCCTTATTTTGTGCTTATATGTTAAAATTGTCTTGTTTTTATGTTGGTAGGTTCACATGGCTTCCCGTGCACGTAGAACAGGTCAAGCTAATAGGGCAGGGGCCTCGAGCACCAGATGAAGGGCTAGGTGCATCCCTGAGGTGCCCAAAGCCTCGAAGAGGAAGGGCCTGAAGGTTTGGTTTGGGATTAAGGTCGTTGATTAGGATGGAAAGCGCTGGTATCGCTCTTATAATGAATAAAATTACTACTTGGATATTCATTTAGATGTAGATTCATTGGCCAGGGAGTATCTGATCATATTCTAGCGCTACATGGAGTACCGACTAAACTTTTTGTGGGGTCCTCGGCACCATAGATGTTCTTGCAAGCACCTTTAATGATACCCAACTTTACCAATCATACAAGGCCATCCACACACACTCGCTGGGGTAAATTGCACTGCCAAGTGTATTCGCTATGCTTACAAAGGCTACCATTAAGCATTTTCGTTCACCCATATAAATAGGGAAGCTCGAGTTTGGGTTAAAATTATGACCCATTATTTCTTTTTGAGACACACTTCACCGATGTCACGAAAGATAGGGTGTATCTAGTTTATGCACTGATGAGAAGAATGGAGATCAACTTTGGCACTATCTTCAAGTTTGTCATGCGGAAGGTTAAGGTGCACAAAGGGCGCAAGTATGCTTTTGGCAACCTTATCACTAAGCTTTTGTTATCTTACAGGTGTACCCACAGAGGAGGTAGACTATTGCTTGCACATTGAGCCCCCCCTCCCCCGTGTCGTCACAAACATTAAGGGGCCTGAGATGTCCAGATATTGTGCTCACCACCACAAAGAGTAACCACAGAGATGAGCTGATCATCGCCTGAATATATAGGCACGAGATGCTGCGACATAGGACCAACAAATGCCTGTTCACACTAGAGGAGCTTTAGGAGGTTGAATGGCCATGCCATGTGGTATTAGGCATTGGGCCTCAGTTTATCGAGCCCATTGAGGATGACATCCCCACAGACCCCGATGAGGCATAGACTAGATCAGACACAAAGGATGATGAGATAGAGGAGGAGCCACTGTTGGTGTTCGGGAGAGCCCATTTTATCTGACCTTGAGGATTGAGCACTTTCTTCCCACTTCACAGGTTATGTATGGTTAGCATTGAGGGCAGTACTAAGTTTAAGTGTGGGGTACGGAGTATTCTATTGAGTATGCTTTATTTCTGTTTAATTTGGCTTGTATTAAGACTTTGTATTTCTTAGTTATGCTTTTTGTTTCTGTTAGACATCATTTTTATTTTTATTTGGTCTGTAATTATTAATTATGAGATGCTTGGATATTATGTGAATGTTTAGTTATGCATTATTGTAGTGAAAATTACTTTTATCACGAGCCTTGTGTTTGTGTTTGTGAATGGTAGTAGTAGTAGTCATAGTTAAGTGATGAGGCCCTATGATGGATGGATAATGACCGTCCTAAGGGTATTTGTCAAATTAAGTCTCATTTAGAGTGTCGGTAGTTGTACAAACAAGCATTGTATGTCAAACATGCGAACCTTGATAACTATCACTTGAACTCCTAGGAATCTAATACTTGAATCTTCTAAGTCACAAATGCATATATGCTTCATTTTGAATTCATGTGAATAATGTGATAGCGATTCTAGTGTTAGTCTTATGACGAGAGTGTACCAGGAGTGAGTGAGCATATTTGTAAGTCTATGTTGCAATAGTTTCTAGAACTTGCCCAGTATATGGATTAGATTTGGTAGGAATTGGACTTAGAGGAAAGGATCTAGGCGTTTCTTTGGTAGCTCAATACTGTTAATCTTTGTATCCAGCTTATGGAATCATCTTTAGTTAGCCCTTTAGAGATTTAGCCTTTTTCTTTGGTTAGCCACATTTCAAGCTGATCCCTTTTCTTTGTTTAATTAACTGTGTCTGATCCTAATTTCTAAGTGCTTTAGCATGATAAGTCAAAGGGAAGGGAACTTGAATGGACACCCAAAGGATAAGTAGTAGTGTAGTTAATAAGAGAAACATCAGAAATATTTTTTAACTCAAATCAGTGCTGAGTGTGGGTCACGAATCCATCTGACAGGGCTATTGGTTCTGAAAAAATATTTAAATATTATATAGTGTAATTTTTATATAGTATAGATGCAATAAAGGGTTTGAATTAGGGAGGATTAAAAGTGATGGAGTAGAAGAAGTGTAGTGTAACCTATGAGCTCTTAGGAACTAAGTCGTGTTAGCTATATCCATAAAAGTTCCCCACCAACTCGTAACCTACATTACAATCAAATAAAAGACCTATGTGATCATTTAAGGAAGATTCTAACTAAGTTGAAGTCATACATTAAGGGCAAACCTATGGGTATTAGAAGCAACATAAGACAACTTTTGGGAGAGAGAAAGTTGATTGTGTACCCATTTTTAATCTTTTGTCTAGGCTCTTAGTGGTGGGCATTTCTGGTGAGGGAACATAATCATCAAAGGTTGGCAACTAGATGAGTTGTTCAATATTCTGCATGAGTCCGTATTTATACACGAGTGCTAGATGCAAGTTAATGCTGCTAAGGGTATGGAGAAGTGTTTACCATGGTTCAAAAGTTTTGGTCATATGATGCTCATTGTACATACTGCCTAGGGAGTCTTATGCATATGTCTTAATCTGCCCGAGGACTAACAAAGCTCTAAGTTTGGGGGTAGTGATCTTAGGCATATTTATATGCCAAATTAGCTAAAAATACCCATAAATAGAGCCAAGTTAGAGGATAAATTTATAGAGTCTAGGTGTTTTTAGTTTGATTTCTCTTATTTTTCTAATCTATGGCCAAGTGCGTCATTTGGTTGTGTTTAGACAGGTTTGGATCGAATTATGCTAGTCTGGAGTCACACCCGGATCTGAAGAAAGAACACAACCCAGAATTTAGAGGAAAGAAGTCAGTTAACTCAACAAAAATACTCAAGTGTGCGTTGCAAACCTAGAAAAAAGCTATTCAAGCTGAAAAGGAAGAAAAAAGGCTTGAAGCAAGGAAAAACTGCATAGTCTGTAATGCGAACTTGTACAAGAATGGGTCAGATTGGTCCAATCAGCAAAATCATGCGAAATCCAATTTAAAACAGGTAGTTCGCTCGTGGACTTGATGGATGCGAAGGGAAAAATTGATTTAAGGGATTTTAAGTTACATTTTGTTTAAAACCTTAGGTTTTCATATTTGGTTTTGGGGAGATGAACTTGGATAAACCACTAAGAACTCCTTTTAGGGTTACTTTGGTTAGTTTTTACCTTAATTTTCTTGATTGTTAATGCTTTCTAGTCCATTCATGTTGTACGTAGTTACTATGAGTGGCTAATTCTCTATATTCTGGGGTTATAGCCACAAACAATATTTAATTCTTGATTTTTGATATTTATGAATGAATTTTCTTATAGACTAATCCTATATTACTTTTATATATACTTCAGAGTCTGGCTAACTATGGGATAAATTAGTTGTTCATTCTGGATTTGAGAGATGTTGGAATGAATAAAACACAGTAATATAGGGAGATTATTAGACTAGGAAACTAGGTTGATTCATCTAAGGGAGACCCCTGACAACTCCCCTTATACTAACTTGATTCATAATACGGGAAGATAACGTTAAAGCACTTTTATTAGTCTATCTGTCCTTGCTCAATGATATAGTTAGACAGTCAATAACGATAGGTCGGTAGAGGCATGCAACCCTGTTTAGATAATTTTAACCCCATGAATCAGTAGTCAAAAACCCAAACATAGGTGCAAACTTTCAAACTATAATGGTGTCGCTAAGGTACAATCACGGAATTGCTAACAATAAAAACTAGTTTAATGTAGAAGTTTAATTAGTTATTTAGTTTCTTTTCACAAATCTCTTCAGTATTTTACTAAAAGCATTTCAAACGTTATAGCTTGGATTGTTTGCCAATTTCTTTTAAATCCTTTGGGTTCAATATCCCAACCCCTTAGTCAGGGCCACGATATTACTTGTTAGACCACGTACACTTGTGTGTGTTGGGGAGCAACAGTCCACCTTACCTTTATAAAATCTTACATTGTAACTCAAATGCTAAGAAAATTTTTAGCTTAATTTCATACTAAAGGGTTCATGTGATCATCGATCATCTCTAATTTTATTTCCACACTAAGAAATTGACTTAAACACCCATGATCAATTATGAATCATCACTTAAAATCCTATATCATATGAATGATGACTCAGTTTTAGCTTAAAATATTTGGAGTGTTATTGACAATAATTGTTGATTATTGAATGAATGATTCATGTGGATATATTGCATATTTTCATACTTATGAAAGTGATTGTTATGTGATAATGACATATGTTTCTTGACGTTCCATTGATAATGAAAAGATAAAGAAAAATAATTCTATCTAGAAAGAGCAAAAAAAAGAAGTGAAAAGACAACGAGCAATGTTTCTAACTCAAAAAAGAAAAAAATAAAAAATTAAAAGAAAATGGTTATGGGTAGATATGAAAGTAAATGTTGAAGAAAAATAATTCCGGCAGTTTCATGGCTCATTTGTGGCTCCCATGAGTTCCAATCTGATTATTTAGTGGATGTATATCATAAGGCAGACGTGCATTATGATTATTTGACATTTGCATTATATTACTTGCATTCCATAGCATTTCATTCTATTTCATATGATTCCTTACTTGAAAGTTGATATATGTACTAAGTGTCATGTATTGAATGAATTGAATCTGGTATATTGTTGAGATTGAACTACTGAGGTGTGGTGGTACATGTTGAATGAATTGATCCTTGTATATTATAAAAATTATTCTATTGAGGTACTACGATATTAGATTGTAAATGTTTATATTGCCTATATTGTGTATATGCTGGTTTTTCATGCATGTAGGTTTGTAGTTTAGAAATATGTGATTGAGATGAAAAGAGTGCTTAGTTTATTATTGTCTATCTATGATTAGGTCCTCTTGTTGGGTACTTTGGTACTCATCCTTATTTTCTACACGTGTGTAGGTTGTGAACTCGAATCTTGCTAACATTCTTCCTCCTCGTTTGGACCAAATTATTGACAGTTAGGAAGTTGTGTGTTTTTCCATCATACTCTCAAGACTATCAGACAACTTTTATTAGTTTGTTCTATAAAGACTATTGATATTTGTATCAATTCTTTCTTGTTAGATGTATTGGATGCTTGTACCATGTGATAATCAGTTCTGGGATGGTTTTAGTTTGGATTATGCCCCTTATGCTTTATATCTTTGTTATGCTTAATGTTTTGTCATTTTAATTTTTGCATTATTTTGTATTATGTTGTTGTGACCTGTTTAGGCTTACTTGTCTCGATGGCTTAAGGAAAGTGCAATCATAATCCATTTTGAATCGTGACAAGTCTACTATTGTGTACATCAATCTATTATATTCACATGTGAATGAGGTTGTCTAGAGATAGAATTATCTAATCTACCTTATGTATGATTTTACTAGTCCTAATTTCAAGATAGGTATTTGAATTAATTTTTTCTTGTCTGAACTAGTAGATTTGTAAAGTATCTTTATTATAACATAGCTTCAATTTCCATAGCTAGATTAACTAAGTAATATGAAAGTTGGTTACCTTCCTTGTATGTGTGACTTATCAATTCAAATTGAACTATATCTAATAAATTTGTAATTTTTTTTTCATATGCTTTAGACCTAAAGAGCTATTGATTTTTTTTCTTTTAATTAAATTATGGACTTATGAAATTTTAATTGACATAAGAATTTAAAGTCCAAACTTATAAATAAATTTGGCCCAAAAGCAGCTAGATTTTGGAAAATAAAACAAGTCGAATTTTCTAATTTTTTCATACTTCTCTTTTACTTAGTTTTTCCTTGCCACTGAGGATGTTCTTTGAATTTTCTCCTATCCTGAGCTTCCTTATTCTGATATTGTGGTGGTCTCTGGTGTTCCACCTTGATCTTGGTGTTAGATTCTTGCTCATCATGCAGAAGTAAGATGTGTCCCCATTTTTTTTTCTATTGCACCCTTGATTCTGTTTTCTCATAGATCCTTTCAGGTCTATATTTTGATGGAGGTTAATGAGCTTGCCCGAAGCTTTGAAGAGAGTTGAACCTTGTTTTTCATCTCTGTGGTTTTTTATAGGCATCTGACGATTTTTTCTTTTTCCTTTGCTCCCTCAGTTGCTTGTTTCTTTTTTGCTTCAATTGACCCTGTAGAGAAGATAATCATGATGCTTTTAGGTTCAATTTTATTGAAATCTTAGTTGGGTGCAAGTTCATTGCTACATCTATAGTTTCCTTTTCCTCACTTTTTGCTAACATCCACTTTTGTCTGCTGACATAGCTTAGGCTAGTTAGTCTTCTTACAATTGTATTACCTTGCATTTGAGCCAAACTAATTTATAAACATGATATTCTTGAGACTGTGACTTTTCTATGCTTTACTCTCATGGTTGTGGTTGGTTGACAATAATTTTTCTTGTTTTAATCCTAATAGTAGGGATTCCACTTTTATCATTATTAAAAATCCCCCTCCCTATGCTTGTTAGTTGATTAAAATTATGGAATGCATGATTTCCTCTTGCTTGATAGTTGTATTTGTAATGTCATCTACTAACTGATTTACCTCTCCAAAGACATGATCAATCTGAACATTTAAGTGGCTCATCATCTCCAGTATCTTCTTAATCTTCTTTGCTACCATTCAAGAAATCTTCCATATGCCTTTGATTATATGTTTCATACTTAAGAAATCAGTCTCCAACTTTATGCGTGTTAACTTATCATTTAGGCAAAAATGTAAAGTTGTCCTTATTGCCCTTTATTTCGGCGCCCATGTTAGTAAGGAATCCAATCCTTTTAGCTTCAGCATAAATCAATTTTCTCCTATTATCCCTTACACAAAACACATATGACTTTGGCCTCAGATTGATCTTACTTGCTCCATCTGTGTTACACTTTATCCATTCTTCCTGTGGAGGATTCACTTCATAATGCAGTAATATAAGATAGGTCTATATTCACTAATCTTATAAAACATATCTTTCTGTTGATATGCAATATTTATTATCCAAGAAATTTTGCTTTAATAAGATATTGTATAAATGTTTGGTGTTGCTTGTACATCTTATTAAAGGTGGTTTTCTTCCCATGTCTCTTTACGTTTCTTCTTTTCCAAAGTTCTAATATAATAATATTTAAAATGAGCATTAAAATTGACTACAACTTTGAGTTTGCTTTTATGTCCCACCATTTGCTAATGACCCGGTGCAACCTTTCTATACTGATACTGCATATGAAGCAAACTTCCTCTATAGCTTTTTGGTTGTTGGGACACTTAGAAATAAATGTGACATTGTCTCTGTCGTGCCCTATTTTTCTCAAAACAGGATCTTACGAAGTCATGGACAACTCTTTTTCAGGATTTGAAAAGAATTAATTTTGAAGAGTCGCCACCTAATGAGTTAAGGCGCATTAGGACACCATTCTAACCTAAAACGTTCTAAGGGTCTAAGATCAGGTAAGGATTGAAGTTACCTCGAAGAGAAGATGTTAAGCTCTTTTCAAGCTCTACAACTGTGGGTCCTGACCGTATCTCATATTTTATATGGTGATGGTAAATTACAAACAAGGTCAATGAAATAATTAGTTCTTAGACTAAATATAAAGTATTAAACACATAAAAGTTTTCACTTATAATAAGAACAATAAAATAGACAGGTGATTAGCATAGAAAGCTCATTCTTATAATATTCTAAAGTGATGAAGTTACATGCAATATAACAAGACAAATATAAGAAAGGCAATAATTAAGTGAATTAAATAAGACAAATACTAATTATAATATTATGAAAGAAAATACTTTGTTCTACACTTAAAAAATCACACACATCTCATTCATTATCAATTGAAAAATACATATTAAATTTAAAAAGCTATCAATTATCAAATCCATGTTCCACACAAAATGACCTTCAAAGACAACATTAGATATGAGATTTCTAAAATGATATATTACAATAAAAGTACTCAAGTCGCGAAAGTTTATTAATTCAACTAATTCAAAACATATTCTCAAGTTGTCAAATAAAATACAAAAAATTAATGATATTAACGATAAAAGAAGAAGGGACTGACCTAATTGCTTCCCCTAGAATGCTTAAGGTAGTCGAATAATATGAATAAAAAAAAAGCTACTCCAAAAGTAAAAGTAAAAGTAATGATAAAAAATATAGAATTAAGGACTAACCTGATTACTTTAAATCCAATGCTTAAAATATATTGTGTAACATATGCATTTCAGACATTGAGATATAAGTTTGCCTATAGGGATTTTTACATTTTGTATTGTTTATGTATGTAGTCTTT
>JAOTQJ010176045.1:0-24148 GCA_025642045.1 Solanum sejunctum
GAATCCGTGGTGAAATAAAAAATTTAAATTTCTTCGTAAAATAATTTTTTTTGTATGGGGTGAGGGTGGGGGTGGGGGTGGGGGTGGGGGTCTGGGGAGATGAGGGTAGAGATGGAGGAAAAAAATTAAATTTTTTATAAAATAAATTTATTTTAGCCAATCACAAATGTTTCTTTTAATTTTTTTTTTTTTAACTATAAATAGGTGAAATAGTGTTAGATGTCATGGCATATTCTTTTTAAAAAAATATAAATAGGTGGGACGTGTAAAGGATTTTGCTTATGTCGAACAACGAGACATTGCGTAATTGAATAAAAAAAAACACGTCATAGCGAGTGTGACTCACGCGCTTGAACTGCTAGACAGTTGTGCCTAATTGATAAAAAACGGCCAAGTTAGAGTACCTGTTTGTACATTTTGAAAGTTTGACTTCTAACTTGAAATTTTGTTCCCAAGTTAAGGGGCTAATTTGTGTATTGTGCCTTGTTCATTTTATCCTTCAATTCTATTTTTTATGTACCGTTTAAATACAAATACTAATTTTATAATTTCTTAGTTTTATTTATACTTTTTATTTTCACTTTTTTATTTTATAATTAAAGTTTGTCCATTATTTCTTAAAAAGATTAATGGCTAAATTTTTCTAAAAAAAATATTTTTTAAGTTTTTTATATCTTTTCTTAAAAAATAATCGAGAAAATTGTGTCGATTTTCTTTCTTAAACAATCAATTGAATTAAATAACACTATGTATTTTTTTTATATTCAAGTTATTTTGATTTAACTCAAATACTAATTTTTTAATTTTACATTCAACTTAATAGGGGTAAAAATAACTCATCTTCAATAAAAGTAAAGAGAAAAAAACTCTTGCTCATTGGTAATAATGTTATTAAAGAAATGTTAAATTAGATAGACTTTGTTGGGTTATTATTAATTTTTTTAAGAAAGCACATTTTGACGGTTATTTTTCAAGCAAAAAAATAAAAAAATTATAAAAAAAATTATTTTTCTAAAAACAATCAATGTTCATATGTCTTGTGCATGCAACAAAGCGGCAAACCCTTAAATGGAGCTCAGATCCGTGGATGATTAGTTCTTGACCTGTCGAACTTGGGGATATCTTGAGAAACAAAAAAAAATCAATATCATATGTCAAATTTTAATTTTTTTTCTTTCACGAAAATTAACATACGAACATTGATTTTTTAAAATTGTTGATGAAGAGCATATATAAACATTTAATAAAAATTATAAAATTAATATGTTTTTGTTTAAATAGTACATAAAATAAAGTTCAATAACTAAAATGAAACAAGGCCAAGATAGAGTGTCAAAGTAAAAATTAAAGACAAGTTAGAGGGCTTATGTATGCGATTTGTCCCAATTAGATAACTGTTACATGAAATTTTTTATCTCTAAATAAAATTTAATCTTTCAATCAACAAAGAATTTTTTTTTACTTCAATAAATCCTATCTCATGAGTGAAGAGTCGTGGTATTAAGGGTGATAAAAAATAAGAAGAAAAGAGATTGTATTTTTTAAAAAAAATAAATAATTTTT
Organism: Solanum sejunctum; assembly: GCA_025642045.1. Lineage (NCBI taxonomy): Eukaryota > Viridiplantae > Streptophyta > Magnoliopsida > Solanales > Solanaceae > Solanum > Solanum sejunctum. The sequence continues at coordinate 1,564 of JAOTQJ010176045.1, forward strand.
TTAGTTTTCACTCTCATAGAGAAAGTATGATATACATACACTTTGCTACATCACTTCTTTGTGTTTGAATAGGACATTTTTAATAATGTTAAAGTGTTTACTTGAAATAAACTATAGTTAAGATGCTAAAATAAAAATTTGTGTCAAATTTAAGGGCCCCTTTATGTGTTTGGTCATTTTTTTAAGGGAAAAGAAAATCTTCCCATGCATTTTAAGAGTCTATTTTACATGATTATGTTCACAAAAAAATTTTTACAACCAAATATCTATAGATTTTTTTTTTCAAAAGTGTACATAATTGGACCAATATGTAAAAGTTAAAACAAAAACAAATATAAACGTCTGAACATTTGCTTGTGCAATAAATGCGTGAATATATTTTTGTTGATAATAACATATACGTTGATATATTTTTGTAAGCATTTGAGAAATTTGTTGGCCAAGTTTGAAACCAATATATATATGTAATTACTTTACTTTTATACATTTTAGTGTGAATATTAAAATATTTAAAATTTTTATTGGGAGCAATGTTTGCGAGAAAAAGGTTTAGTAACAACATGTATCTTGTCAGATTTTTGTTGATAGTTTGGTATTGGAATTGGTGGTCTGACAAAATTGGTAAAGTTGGTATGTGTAGTGTGAGTATTATTTATAATAATTTGGTATAAACTTTGATTTTGATGTGTAGTAATTTTTTTTTCCTTTGTTTTTAAGTTTTTATAATTTTGTGAATATTGGTGGTAAAATTTACTATTTTATTTAATTGGTAATAGTGTTAGTATGATATATGATAACAATGAATGTATATCTTTTTAGTTCCATGGTGAATATTAACGACAAATAATTTATTTTATTGTTTTCTTTGATAATAATGATGGTATATGTATATATAGACATATAGACACACACACACACTTGGGAGTGGCTGCTCCTGCTAGCATGAGCCCAACATTGTGAAAGCTAATTCTATTTTTGTTTTGTTTTATTTTGATATAAAATTGACAAAAGTATTTTAATACATATAAAATATCAGATCAAATGATCAAGACATGCTAATTACACGATATTATTTGAAGAAAATATTCTCACAAATATATTTTATACTTGGAATATAATACATTTCTTTACATCCACCCAATACAAGGGTACCTCAAATTGATGAGTAGAAACTTGAACCTCTTTAAAAAAAAAAATAAATCAAACCAAATATTCATAATAATAATTATAATAATGAAAAAAGTGTATTTCACCGATGAGCAATTTTCTCATCCAATGACAGAGTTGTTCTGTCTTTCAATGTGTCATCTTCTTAAGTCAAAAGAGTACTACATAAAGTAATTCCAAGATCAAAGATTGATGAGCAATTTCCTCGTCCAAGATGGAGTTGTTCTATCTTTCAATGTGTTATCTTCCTAAGTTAAAAGAGCACTGCATAAAGCAATTCCAAGAATCATAGCAATAAAAATAAAAAGAGCTAAGAAAGGGAGCAAGAATTGATTCTTATTACTGTGCATCACTTTATATAGTTCATGATATTACATTTTTTTATTCTCGTGTGTCTTCTCAAAGGTCTGATCTATCTTTTCAACTTTTATTTGACATTTTAATATCATTTTTTAACCAGAGATGACATAAACACAAATAGTAAAATATTATCTGATAATTAGGAAGTTATAGAACCACGCAAGTAGAGAGCTAACACAGTAAAGCTGCATTGCAAAGGAAGAAAAGAAGAATAAATTAGCAGCCACTGATGGTAGAGTCAAACACATAGGCTTTAGGATTTAGGCTTATCTAAACACAAAGAATCTTCCGGCAAATAGAGTTTTGAAAGCTATTATTTGGTATTACTGCAACTTTTAACTTTTGTTATTCATATCTTCTCCTTCCTACTATTTTTTAGAGCCTATATGCTCTTTGTTTTGTTAGAAAACAAAGAAAAAAAATCAGAAAGACGCTAAATAGATTCTAAAAGAATCAGTGACGTTTTTATATGTCGTGAATGATGAAGTACGACTAAATGTAAGATGTCGATAGTAATTTCAACAACTTTAGTTATTGATTTATTAATATATGATATTCTCTTGCACTTATGTAACTAGACTCTATAAGAGAGAAGTTCTTAATATTGAGAACAAGAAATACGTTTTGTAAGCAAGGGATACGAAGACCCTAGTTTTACTGGTAACTCGCGAGCAGGGCTCATTTGAGTTGTTTCTAAAGTGTGATAGATGAGGTCTTAGAAAACGATCAAGAAGGCCTAACTGAGCCTTGCAACTACTGCATAAATGTATAGGAAAAAGGTAATGCTCGGTCTCAAATCAATATGCTTCAATCTGAATGTAACGAAGTGCTTATGTATTGATTTAGAATCATTGTTCAGATAAATTCAAGCTTTTAGTACTAAATCAAGTTATATGCGAGCTTATGCAAGAAAGTTACTGAGAAAGTCAGGTTATAAAAGCTACAACCAAAAATGACAACTCGAGAAACTCTAAAAAGATTAAAATGCCAATGCAATAAGTCGAAGAGATCCTATAGGGAATAATGATCTAGCACTCAAATCCTTAGTAATCATCAATGAATATCGACAGTGACAAATGAGTGAAAATAAATTTTCCATAATCGTCAGCCTTGCTGGTTTTTAATGTTATTTTCCTCATGTAGTGAGGTAGGAAATTTTAACGATGTGTTGCAACAATTGGCCATTTAAACTATGCGAGGAAATATGAGCAACAATACCTTTGCATAAAGTTCCACATAAGGGCGGAATTGTGGATCTTTAACCAAAGCTTTATCAGTGGAAAGTTTCAAGAGATCTTCTGAATCTTCATTGAGGAGCTCTCTAAGAGATAATTGTTTCATTTGGATAAGCAGTCATGAAAACTCTTTTAACAATGGTTATAAAAGAGGTCCCTGCATATTACTAATCATACACAAAAGTATGAGTTGTCAAATTTCAAAGGCTCTCTTGTCCAAGGGCCTTCAAAGCTAGATCTATCTGGATGTGCTTTTCCCTGCAACAATGAACACAAAAGAGGAACTTTAAGACAAACAGGATTATCACGAAGTCCCATTCTGTGAAAGACATTCCTCAAGTGTGATGGACCTAAAAAGTCATTGAAATGGGGAACAGAGTAAATGACAAGCAACGTGCTGAAAATATGTACCAAAATTACAGCACTGAACTGTTGAGCCCTCTTAGAAAATCATACCACCTAACTATTCAAAGGTAGCTGGCAACAGTTTTAGCCTCCGACCAGAATAAAAGACACATGCCATATGCATAAATACAATAATTAATAAGAATGTTAAAAATGAAGCATAGTGATGAGTTCAAATCGGACATTGCCTTCTTCATATACTGCTCAAAACAACTCAAATGAGCCTCCTCAGAGTTTCCCAATAAAAGTTGTAACACCTCACGTTTTACAATACTAGTGCTATGCAAATGACACATGATATGGCTTTTCAAATTAGCGCCAATTTTTAAAAGTGCTTGAATATCATGTTATAGGGTGGTATGTGCGTCTAACGCTTAAGAGGGTCAAGTGTATACATGTTTCATGTCAAATTGAGGAGATCATAGCCCTAAACAAAGTGAGAAAATTGAGGTGCTTGTAGGACTGAAGAAGCTAGTAGGTGAGTCACCTACTTGCTTAGCTTAAATTTGCTACCTAAACGGAGACGAGACCCAATGTCGAATTTGTCCAAGTCCGATTATGAATACAGTCTGTGTTAAGGGTGTAACTTTAGCCCGTGTTTTAGCATCATAAATAGACTTTATTTTTAGCCAAAGATGAATAATAAAAGGGACCAAGTACACCACAAACCACTTGGCTAATTGGGCCCAAATTAAGTGAAGAGGAATTTGAAAAATGGGCAGCCAAGGCCCATCAACTTTGAGATTCATTTAGGCACAAGTGTGAGGGCCAAGTTGCTGCCTTACTAGTTTAATAATATATGGTATTATGTGGTCAACAGGTTAAAAGAAATTCGGCCAAGAGATTCTTTAAAAAGAGCTCAAAACAGCTCCTTAATTCATTTTCATTGAGACAATTTTTCAGCTTTCCTAAAGACTTTTGTTTTCTCTTTGTTTCACCTCACAAGGCAGCCTACACAACCCTCTAGGGTTCTTAAAGGAAACCTGAACCTTGAAGGCTAAGGTAAGTGAAAATATCAATGTATTTGTTATACTTATCCCATGACAAACAAGAAGTATATGCTAGTTATGTTTGTGCTGAAATTTTGAACAGCATGTATCGTAAGGATTGTTGTGAACTTTTCTTGTTGTTCAAGAGGATTTTTTCTTCTTGGTTGGCTGAATTATGAAGTAAGACTTATGTTTTTAATGAGTTTTGGTTTGTTAGTGATGTAACTTAGCTGCTGCACCACTTTTACAGTCCGTGAAAGTGAGTTCTTGTGTGATATCATAATTGTGCTCGTAATTAGAACTTGTGGGCCGATTGATTGAGGACTATGGTCTCACATACTCTACCTATTTAGAGGACTATTTTTGAACTATTTTAGGACTATTTGTATGTGTAAATGTTATGGGAATAGTTTGGTTGAAGTTGGTAAAGTTTTGGAATCGTCAACGTCGTAATGGGGCAAATGGACGTAACGTTATGCCGCCTATTTATATGTTGTGTATAATTATTATGTGTTACACTTTGTGGGCTATTGTAATACTATTATGGCACTAAAACAGGATGCATATGATATGTATATGAGAATGTGTATTAAAAAATATAATTAGGGGCAAAAAGGTTGAAAAAATACGCTCGGGTTTATAAATACCCGCTTGCTGCTCGTATGTTGTTTTTCTTATGAGATTGGGCTGCCAAAATGTATTTTTAGCTGCTAATGCTAGTTTTATCACCTACTATATTATAGATAAATATTCGGAGGAAGGGAAGGTTATCTCGAGGTAATAACGAAGTTGTACAGTGAGGTATGTAAGGCTACTTAATTTCGTATTATTTGGCATGAAACATAGATCCCTTCTTGGCACATAAAGGCACTTACCAACTCCAACACAACTATTAACCATATCTCAACTCTTTCACATATTCATATGCTCCCATACATAGTCATCTTTGAATCTGCATACATACTTGGACACCAAGATACATGAATTCGTTCTACTAAATAAAGTTCATATGTTGTTCTACGTCCTATGCATTTCATTATTTGTGTAACTTACTCCTTTCATTGTGGTGTTGTCTTTTGTGATTGTTTATATGTCATATGCTATATCTACAGTCCCACAACTACAATACTATGAGCACCAAAAGAATCATCTTAAAGGTAATTGAAAGATAAAGTATATTGCTTATTGATGGGTGGTAACTCGAGGGGTGGAAGAATCACCTAGCCAGGGTCGATCTTATCACTAGAGGTAGCCCAAGGGGTTAAAGGAAAAGCCTAGCGAGGGCCGATACTGATATAAATTCACCACTGATCAGCTGGTCATTTATATTACATGTTGTGCAGAGATTATACAGTAAAGGTAAAGCAATAAAAAGAACATAAAGTACATGATCCCACAATATAACTAAAGGTGGTCTCTTATCTGATACCAATGCATAATTTCATTTGAGCTGTTACTTCATATATAGTATTTTCTACCTTACCTATTCAGTATATTATCTTGTATTCTGCATTTCATGTTGCAGGTACAGGTGCTAGTAGATCTCCCCAGTAGGAGTACAGGATATCTAACTTCTGTTACCAAGCTCCAGGTTGCTTCGGAGCTTTATGTGTGTTTAGAGCTTATATTTTTGTATTGTATAGTTAGTCGAGGCGAGGCCTATCCTAACCCTTATTAGATACTTTTCCTTATCTAGAGGCTTTGTAGACTATATAAATTAAAGTGTGGTCATGTCTCGTACTTTAAACATTGTGGCCCCAATGGCCTAGCCATATGCATTTCCTTTTGGCTTGTCATCACTGTTTATCTTCTTAAAGGCATGTCAAATAAATAAATCCCTTATAATACATATAGAAGAGCATAGATAAAGGTTGATTCTCCCGAGCCTCATTGGCAACGGGTGCCAGTCCGCCCTATTGGGACTTTGGGCATGACAAAAGCAGGCTTGTCCTATCCCTTTAGAAGACCTATTTGTTGTTTTCCATATTACGAACTGATTTGTTATGAAGTTTATTTACACAAGTGTAAGAGAAAATCATAGATCAATCAATAAATAAACAAACCATAATTGTTGAAACTACTATTCATATCTTAGATTTAGCAGTACTTCAACCTTCAGATCACACGATGGTTCACAAACTAGTGATTATGATTGAAATTGACTAAAAATTTAAATTTATACCAAATAGGAGAAGAAAGTAGCTGTCAGTCATCTATCGGCTACCTGATGTTCTCCTTGTTCAATTCACGTGTTAATTGAGAAATTTCAAGAGCTTAAACCACATCATCTAATTTCTATCAACAATACAGGGAAGAATCCATCCATGGCTATACACATAAATAACTATAATATGCACATATTTATTTGCCCATGTCCACCTTAATCCCAGATATCTACCTTGCAAATAAGTAATTTGCTTCATAATTGCAATCAATGCCAGAGGGAAGACCTTAGTCCATGATTGTTGCATGGAAATGAAACCAACCCTATAGTTAAAGATTGAGACAATCTTACTTACCAACACGATAAATTATTTATGTCAATGTATAGCAAGGTTGATGTTTAATTAATTTGTTATCCATCTCATTGTTTAATAAAGTGATTTCTCATCCAACTCTTTTTCTGATAAGAGTAAGTTGCTGCTCACCTTTAATATAGATAAAACACTACAAGTATACTTTTTCCCTTCTCCAATTCTATTGGTTGTCAGTGAAGGGACACTTCACATGAAGCAAAGGCCAAAGCTCCTCATGCTCCTACTCCGCCCTCAAGAGTGAGGGATTTCACAAGACTGAATCCACCAAAGTTCTGTAGATCTAACGTGGAAAAAGATGCCCAAGAGTTCATCAATGAGGTGTATAAGGTGCTATCTATCATGGGGATCAATTTAGAGGATAAAGCGGAGTTAGTTGGCCTACAAACTCAAGGGTGTGGCCTAAATTTGGTTTATTCAGGAAATTAGAGAGGGAAGAGTTCAAAACCTCATTCCTCAATCGGTTCTTCCCTGTCGAGTTAAGAGAGGCTAAGATAATGGAGTTTATGAATCTCAAGCAAGGTTCCATGAGTGTGAAAGAGTATTCCCTCAAGTTCAATAAGCTTTCTAAGTATGATCCACATTTGGTGGCTGACCCTAGAGCTACAATGAACAAATTTTTGTCGGGAGTGTTCGACTTAGTTAATGAAGAGTATCATACCACCATGCTAGTGAGTGATAGATTTATCTCAGCTCATGACATATGCGGAACAACTTGAGTGGGAAACGATTTTAAAGAGAAGAAGTGGTAAGTCCAAGAGGGCTCAATTTGAAGGTGGTTTCCAAGGTTCTAAGGGTGGCTGGTTTCCTCAAAGCCACAAGTTCCAAGGCCAAGGGTCTTCCAATGCTCCTAACAAGAGATTTAATAATGATAACCCAAGATTCCAAGATAGAAAATGGTGGGATAACCCACCCAAAGTGCCAATAATGTGGGAGAAACCATGGAGGTCCATGTTTGAAAAATTGTAATGCTTGCTTTGGTTGTGGTGGGATGGGTCACAAGCTTACTCATTGTCCTCATGCTCAAAACAAAGGTAGAGATGGTACTCCTCAACTCCAAGGTGCTAATATAGGTCAAAGGGCAAAGGGACACAAAGGGGTGCTCCAAGGCAAAATAGGTTCTATGCTCTCCAAGGAAGGCAAGGAGTGGATGAGGTGTCTGATGTTGTCACTGGTATATAAAGGTTTTTTATTATGATGTGTATGCTTTGATAGATCTGGGTTCCACTCTTTCTTTTATTACTTCTTTTGTTGCCAATAAGCTTCATGTGAGTCTCGAATTGTTATGTGAACCTTATTAAGTGTCTACCCTCGTTGGTGAGTCATGATTGTTAAAAGGGTCTATAGAGACTATCCCGTGTCCGTATTGCATAAAGTCTTGCTTTGTGATTTTTTGGAACTGGATATAGTGGATTTTGATATTATTCTTGGTATGGATTGGTTAAGTGCATATCATGCTTCTATTGATTGTAAAACTCATAAGATTAAATTCCAATTACCTAATGAGCCCGTCCTTGAGTAGGAAAGTTGTAATGTGGTGGTCAAGGGTAGATTCATTTCCTTTCTTAAATCCAAAAGTTGATTTCTATGTGTTGCATTTATCATCTTTTAAGGGTTAGGGATGTTGAGTCTAAAGTCCTTCCTAATTCGGTTCTGATGGTCAATGAGTTTCTTGATGTATTTTTTGATGAGCTTCCTGGTGTTCCTCCCAGAAGGAAAATAGACTTTGGTATTGATGATGATGGTCACACTCCAATAAGAAAGTGATCGCTATCATTAATTAACCTAACCAAGGTTAGGGTGGAATCTACAGGGAATACAAGGCTTGACTATGAGAATTCATCACTAATCATTTCTAATATCTATAACTACAATCTCTAGATGAGGGGGAGGGGGGTTTGTGATTCAAAAGCAAAGATAAAAAAAAACACTAATTAAAAAGCGAGAAAACACTTAGATTTGGGAACAACTTGGAAATTGTGTTCCCCATGGTTCATTGACTCAAATTCCCTAGATAACATAATTATAAATGGTGAATTGCATGCAAGAGAGTTACTTAGATTTTTTCAGTCCTCTTGTGAAGGTGAAGGTATAATTTCACCATGGCACTTGGTCGGCTACCATGGCTTGCCAACTAACCGTTACCTATTATCCCAATCAACCTCCCCTTGGTCAGGTTTTGGTTAATTAGACGGGAACACATCAACCAAATCCTGTCATCTGCTTCACTTTTTCTATTCATCACTACCTTAGTCGGTATTGTGATAGTTGATAGGATATGGTGTTGGCCACCACCAAACAACATTAATAACAGAGGAAAATAGACAATACATGTAAAACCCTAATCATAAAAATGCACAATACCTAAGTTATTTTACGTCAACTACCCATGGTTCCCACACCCCCAAGTTGTGGGTGATTAGCTACTCATAGCTAAGATAAAACACACAAAAATAAAATAAAAGGAATAGTTGGGAATTTTACCAACTCCAATGAAAGTGAAGGCACCCAAATTCCAAACCTACAAGATTGGTAAATTCCAAACTGTGTAACACAAGATTTGCAATTCCCCAAAAATGGATTTTTAAAGAGAAAATACTAATCTAACATTGTAACCCTAAAAATATTCTTGAGATAATATTTTAGAGCTCAAGAACAAGACTAAAACAAAATTCACAAGTGTCAACTCTCCTAAAATGAAACCCTACTTAAACTATTTACAGTGTACAAGTTATAACCCTTAAAATAATGTAGAAAAGATAGCTGACATCTGGGATGTCTCTCAAATATGACGTAGGGAGGCCTATAAGTCGTAGTTGGGTTTTGTATCAGGGTCTTGGCATTTTGGACCTTATTGGTACGACCTACTGGTATGAATCATAGCATGGACTACAACTTGTATGTTGGTCTCACAGCCTTGGTCTTCAACTTCTTGGTCCAATATTTTGGCTCTCTGATTATTACTACGATCCCACCTATATGAGTCATCGTATGACATACAACTCGTAGGGTGGACTTGTAGGAGTGATCTTTACTTGGAAGATTTCTGAACTTTTTGTCTTTGTTTCCTTGGGCTATGACTTGTAGGATGACTCGTATGGTATATACTTCAGAAAAATCTACAACATTTCTTCTAAATCATGCCAACCTAACTTTTCTACAATATCAACACAAAAACACATAATAACTATAAAAAGTTGCTTTAAGAACTCACAAAATCCCTTGTTTTAGGCATCAAATGTGCTGTATTTTGACAGCACATCAATATACCTTCTTTCCGATACACAACCCATTTTCATTCCGCTTTACTGTATGGCCCTGATGGAATTGAAAGAGTTGAAGGACCAATTGAGGGATTTGTTGGAGAAGGGTTTCATAAGGCCTAGCATGTCACCTTGGTTTGCACCGGTGTTATTTGTAAAGAAAAAAGATGGCATAAAGAACAAGTACCATCAAGAATGTGCATTGATTATCGGAAACTTTATAAGGTTACCATAAAGAACAAGTACCATCTACCAAGGATTGATAACCTTTTTGATCAACTACAAGGGGCTAGTCACTTTTCTAAGATTGATCTTCGCTACGGATACCACCAAGTGAGAGTGAGGGAGTGTGGTATTCCTAAGATGGCCTTTTAGACTAGGCATGGGCACTATGAATTTATCGTAATGTCTTTTGTCTTGCCTAATGCACTGGCTATATTTATGGATCCCAAGAATAGGGTCTTTAAACCCTACCTTGATATATTTGTGGTGGTACTTATTGATGATATATTAATTTTTTCTTGGTGTGAGGAAGAGCATGTGAATCACTTGAGGGTGGTGTTGCAAATCTTGAAGGATGAGAGGTTGTTTGTGAAATATGAAAAGTGTTAATTTTTGTTGAAAGAGGTTGCTTTTCTAGGGTATGTGGTATCAGATGATTGCATTAAGGTAGATCCTAAGAAGATGGAGTTGATAAGAAATTGGCCTAGAGCCTTGACTCTGATGGATAATATGAGTTTCTTGGGTTTGGCGGGTTACTAACGAAGGTTTGTCAATGGTTTCTCTTCTATTGCTTCCCTTATGACTACGTTGACCCTAAAGAAGGCAAAATCATTTTAGGCCGATGAATGTGAAAAGAGTTTTCAAACTTTGAAAGACAATCTTATCTTTGCTCCTATCTTATTTCTACCGAAAGGGTTAGAGGGGTTTGTGGTTTATTGTGATGCCTCAAGAATTGGTTTGGGGTGTATTTTGATGCAAAATGGCAAGGTGATAGCATATGTCTCTACGTAACTTAAGGTGCATGAGCATAACTATCCCACCCAAGATCTCGAATTGACAGTCGTGGTGTTTGCTTTGAAAATTTGGCATTGTACAAGGTTCATGTTGATGTGTTTACCAACCACAAGAGTCTTCAATATGTTTTCACACAAAAAGATCTTAACTTGGGGCAAAGAAGGTGGTTAGAGCATCTTAAGGATTATGATACAAGTGTGTATTATCACCTCGGCAAAGCTAATATTGTAGCCGATGCTCTAAGTAGAGTGTCCATGGCTAGTCTAGCTAATAGCGATGTTGGTAACATGGACATAGCTAGAGAGGTTCATAGGTTGGCTAGGTTGGGGGTTAGATTGGATGAATTTAAAAATGTTGGTGTAGTGGTTGTTGATGGTTCTAAATCTTCTTTGATTAAGGAAGTCAAGTCAAAACAAGATCTTGACCCCACCTTCCTAGAGTTGAAGGCCTTGGTGAAGGATGGTAAAGTGAAGGTTTTCTCCCTAGGGAGAGATGGTGCCGTTAGGTACCAAGGTAGGTTGTGTGTGCCTAATTTTGAAGACTTAGGGGAGTTAATTTTGAAGGAGGCTCATAATTAATCTTATTCTGTTCAACCTGGTTCTACAAAAATGTATAGAGACTTGAGGGAGGTGTATTGGTGGGATGGTATGAAGAGGGACATTACCAAGTTCATATCCAGGTGTCACAATTGCCAACAAGTAAAAGCCAAACATCAAAGGCCAGGTGGCTAGCCCAAGACATAGAAATTCCTACTTGGAAGCGGGATGAGATCAACATGGATTTTATGATTGGGTTGCCTAAGAATAGGAGACACTTTGATTCTATTTGGGTTTTGTAGATAGAATGACAAAGTCTGCTCACTTTCTACCGGTCAAGACCACCCATGGTGCCAAAGATTATGCCAAGTTATCTATTCATGAGTTGTTTAGAATGCATGGGGTGCCCTTGTCTATCATTTCAGATTGTGGTGCTCAATTCACTTCTCATTTTTGGAGGTCCTTCCAAAGGGGTCTTAGTACCAAGATCAAGCTTAGCAAGGTTTTTCATCCTCAAACAGATGGCCAAGCCGAAAGGACTATCTATACTCATGAGGATATGTTTAGGGCTAGTGTTTTGGAGTTTAAGGGTAGTTGGAATGAACATCCTCCACTTATTGAGTTTGCTTATAACAATAGCTACAACTCAAGCATTGACATGGCTCTCTTTGAAGCTTTATATGGTAGGCATTGTAAATGCCCAGTTGGGTGGTTTGATGTGGGTGGGGGGGGGATGGCCTTGTTAGGACCAGATTTGGTTATGGAAGCCTTGGAGAAGGTATGGTTGATAAGGGAGAGTTTGAAAATAGCCTAAAGTAGATAAAAGTCATACTCTGATATGAGAAGAAGAGATCTTGAGTTTAAGGTTGGTGATTGGGCCTCACCCATAAATGGTATGGTCTGGTTTGGCAAGAAAGGGAAATTTAGCCCAAGGTTTGTGGGTCCTTATAGAGTTTTGAGGAGAGTTGGTAAGTTTGCATATGAGTTAGAGTTGCCTATGGAGATGAATATGATTTATCCGGTCTTTCATGTTGAGGAAGTGTGTAGGTGACCCAAGTGCTATAGTGCCCTTAGAGGTTGTGGGCATTGTGGAAGATAATTTGACCTATGAGGAGGTCTCGGTAGAGAAATTGGATAGACATTTGAAGAGGTTGAGAAACAAAGATGTAATATCCGTCAAGGTCCCTTGGAGGAATCAACAAGTTAAAAGTGCCACATGGGAAGTCAAGGCGGACATGAAAAAGAGATACCTATATCTTTTTGACTCTACTCAAGCCAAAGGTAATAACTTAAGTCCCATTTATAATTTCAAGTCTTAAGTTTCAGTCCTTACGTTATTTTGTATGCATTCATGTTTATGGTAATAAGTTTATTATAATTTTTGATATTCATGTTGAGACTTTTTGAAAAATAATGATTAAGTGCATTTGTTGCATTCATGTCGAGCTGAAATCTTCATAATTACTTCTCTTATGCATGTTTCTTTGACATTCAAGGACAAATATTCCCAAGGGGGACATATTGAAACACCTTCATGTGCTTCAAAATGCCCCTATAATCGTAATTTCTATATATCTCAAAATCTGTGCATGATTTCAAAAATTTGACTTCACATTCTCGATCAAGGGGCAAAATTGAGTGAGGAATGGATATAAACCAAATTTTAGAAGACCCTTGGTGAAAAATAATTTTTGATAATTTTGGATTTCTAGTGTCTGTCCATGCCCAAGTCGCGACGCGCCTGGGGGAACTAGTGTATTTGGAACTCCGCGGACCAGTGTAATATTTTGCTTAGTAAGGGAATTGGGGACATAGCTCCATGATAATTTAAAAGTAAAATTTTCCACACTTAGCTATTTTTCAACTCTATAACTCACAAAACCCTCTCTAAAACCTTTCCAAGACTTTATCAATTCTCTCATTCAAATTTAAGGATTTCAAGCTTAATTTTGGAACTCAAAGACTCATTTCATGCTCTAAGTCTACTTGAAGTTCATTTCAAGAAATTCAAGGTTTAAGTTATATGGGTCTTCATCCATGGGTCCTTTTAAGCATGGATTCCAACCTTCTCTTTTTATGAAAAATGCATGTTTTCAAGTCCTTTCACCCATGAAAGCAACCTTATCTTTTTATGAAAAATGGGTATCTCTTATTATGAAATATGAATATAAATTATGTTAGGGTTTTATCAAGTATTGAATGATTATGCATGTATATCAATTTCAAGCTTACTCCATGAATAGATTTTGTATATTGAGAAGATGCATGATTTGAGCTGTGAAACTATGAACTATTATGAGCTTTGGTGATGGATTTCAAGAGACCCTAAATGAGGACTTTACTACAATATTGTTGGCTTGATTTGCGTTGAGTTTACTCGTCTTGTTTTACTCTTGAATTGCATGATTTTGAATAAGTATCACGAACCCACCATGTGTTTGATAAAATGACATGACAAGAATTCTCAAGTTATTGATGATCTATAACATGATTTACAAGTCAAGTGACTTCATGATGATTAACGGATTTCAAGCACGTATTGAGTTCATGAAAAGTATCTATGATTTTACAAGTTTCAAGTTAAGCCCTATTCCAAGATTTTTACCTCTTGTGAACCATTCAAATTAAAGCAAGGGTTCATGTATGATTATTATCTACTCTCAAGTTCAAATTAGGCTCACTAGTGGAGGTCAAACATGCTTATGAGCTACTTATGTCAAGTTATCATGTCTTTTACAAGTTACTAATGATATTATTAAAGTATGATTATTTCAAGTATTCTATGGGATTAGACTTAGCACCGATTGAGGCTTAAGATGGGGGCTCAATTCAAGTGGTCCTTATATAAAGTCTTTAGTCTCTAAACTATATTCCACTATAGGATTATGATTATTACCCTTGCTATACTAGTGGATCCATCTAGTTCATGTTATCATGTTTGGTTTACCTTGGCAAGTAGACCACACTTCGCCGAGGGGTGTCATGCCTGGTCACCTGAACCAAGGGGGTGTCAGGCCTCGGAGTCCAAGTTGTAGCTGCTTGGTCTATGTCGGTTGAGGTCTGTCCCCACATATGTATGATATATTATGCAAGTTGAATTATTTACAATCATGTTTGATTACAAGCATTGGTCATGCATGCCATATTGAGATTATATATCCATTGATTATGATTATGCATTTTGAATATATTGAATTATGTCTTTGTTGCATTACACCCCACATACTTAGTATATTCAAATGTACTAACACATACTCTATGCCTACATGATATTACAATATAGGGATCGGAGCTCCTTTTGATCCTCCTCCTCCACGTGGCTACTTCAGTACTTCGGGGAAAGCATTGGTGAGTCCTCAACTCCGAGCATAATATCTAAGTTACTCTTGCTATGTTGAGACTTCTTTATGTTGAGCACTTGTTATCATGAGGGTGAGCCCAGGAAATGTCTTGCCCCCCGCTCTGTTCTAAGTTGGAGATGTTGTTGGATACTATGAGCTTGATTATTTTATGCTTTTATGAATATCAAAGACTTACCTTAGTCCCACTTCCTTTTTTATTTATATAACTTGTTGTTTATTATTTTGCTTCTGCGACCAAGGATGTGTGAATGATATGCTAAGAGACTTGTTTAGGATTCCTTCGGGTTCCGCATTCGCTATGACATTGTGCTACATAAGTTTTAATATTTGTGGGGAGATTAAAAAATATTTATCAAAGTTTAATATGTTACAATTGCTTAACGAATGCCCATTTGGTTATAAGCTTGATTTGCCGCCCTTAAAATGCCAACCTAAGTTGAATAGGGCTTGGTTCATAATGAGGTAAAGAGTGATCGGGCAGACTCATTCACTTTTAAATTGAATGGTACGATTCCACATTTTGACCTTTAAATTTAGGAGTGTTATAGGGTTTAAGTGTAATAGTTGGTAAAATTACTAAAATACCCTTAGAAGAGAGATATACGCGTAATGCATCTTCCCATGCTCAGATAGCATATTGGAGACCTGATATGCGATCAACATGAAAAATTGATTTGGAAAATGGTCTTAGTTAATTTTTAGAGCAATCGAATTAATAGATAATTTTCGATGCGAAAACCCAAAACAATGTTGATGTACGACAGAGGCGCGTCGCGCCCTTGTCATGGACCTGACCTATTTTTTTAATTTTTTCTAACGAGATTAAAAAAATTTGTTTGAAATTTTTTTTGAAAAAAATACACATGTGCGCCCCCAGTCCGCATCGCAGATTGGGTATTTCGAAGTGAAAAGTTTTCTAAATTATGTGATGGGCATTCTAGAAATTTTTCAACCTGTCTTAAACTCAAAACACAATCAAAATAGGTTGTTTTGAGCATAAAAAGAGTTTTAAACCCTATTCTACGTCCTTTTCTGAGTTCTTGAGGAGACTAGGGCTTGAGAGGAGAGAAGAGGAGCATCAGATTAAAGAATTCAAGGAGGATTCTTGAGGATTGATTGTTAAAGCTTCACACCAGTATGTAAAGCTAAACTAAAGCATGAGAATATTCTCCCATGTTCCCCACAGATGGTCATAGAGGAATTGAGAGTTCATGAATCCCCATAAATGTTTCTTGGATTGTTTCTTGTGTACTTTCTTGAAAATTATATCTATTATATGTATTTTACTAGGTTCGTGAACATCATAAACTTATTTTCTTGAATTGAATACTTTTCATGAGATATTTTATATACTCTGTTTGTTAACTTTTGAAAGCATGCATGAATGAACCAAGGGATTGAGTCTAGACCTTGACTTGAGAATGTTGATTGTGATTATGATGTGAGTATGATGATAAGTTGATAGAACTTGATGGTACTGTGAGTATCAATAAATGATCACTAATAATTTGTGTATTCGGTTGTTCCCTAATGATTGATCCAAGCCTTGAACTATTGATTGAGATGTCGGATTGATAAGATAATGAAAGTCTCTACAAGACTAATTGAATGATAAGTGCATCCATAAGACTGATTGAGTTTATCTGATTGAGATGGATAAGTCTTATGAGTATTGAGTCTTGGGAGGAGTATTGACCACCGAAATGGTAAGAGTAAAGCCAACTTGCACTCATTAACTATGTTGCCAAGTATAGCTGAGGATTAGAAACATTATATTACATGGAGGTTTTCTCTTAATAGAGTCCCTGAAATAATAGAGGACTTGTTGATATGCCAGGTCCCTAGTGGATTCAATTCGTTCTCTACCTGGTAAGTACAGAATGGTCGTGGCAACACCGACGGGATGTTATACAATCACTTGCTCATAAGTGATTGTTGTTGGATAAGAGAAACTCCCAAAAAGTTCCATATTGAGTACTCTAAGTCGAGATGAGATGAGATGAGTTAAGTTGAATTACTTTGAGATATGACTGATTTGATTGATAAGGTTTGATTGGTTGATGGGTCACTTATCTACTTTTTGTTCTTGCTTTAGATAGACATTTGACATTTTGATTTGGTCATTATTCTAAGTTAGTGTTATTTCCATATTCTTTTACCTGTTTCTATTTTATTCAGCTATTTTACATACCATATATTCCACATACTTATGCGACTCGATGCTCATCATTTCATGATGCAGATACAGGTGTTAGAGATCCTCGACAGGTGCATAGTTGAGGATCTAAGTCGTTCAACTGATTCGATGAGACTCCCTCACTTTGGAAGATTCATTACATTTATCTTATCTTGCTTATTAGAGTTAGACATTGATTGTCTTTATTTTTTATTTGAGGTAGCTATGGGTCTATCATTGGCACTACTTGACAGTGATCGAGGCTTCATACACCAGAGTCGAATGTTAATGTTGAGACTTGTTGAGCTAGTTTCTAACTAGCCTATTTACTTATTATATTATTTTGAGACTAAATGAGATATGCCCATTACTTCCCTTAGTCTTTCGCTGATTGTCTTGAGTTATTTGATTGAATGAATAGGACGAGGCCAAGTGGTTTGCTTGGAGACAAGCAATATTCTCTAGGTGTCGGCCACGTCTAGGGTACCCTCCCGGGGCATGACAAACTTGGTATCAGATTACAGGGTTTGAGAGTCCTGACGAATCTATGAAGCCATGTCTAGTAGAGTCCTTATTATTGGTATGAAGAGTTCTATATCCATAATAGTGAGTCTATAGAACATCAGGAATTTTTTCACTTCTTTCATGTTTTAAATTGTGCGAAAGAGTTATGCTCTATGAAAGATTCTCTTCTAATTCGTGCTTTGATCATTGTAGAGTTGTGATCATGCTTCCCAAAAGAACAGTCAGAGGTAGAGGACGTCCCGCTAGGAAGAATGTCAACCCATATGAGCCTCAAGGACATGAGTTTATAGATTCAGCAGTTCCTGTTGAGCAGCCCCACAAGATGAGGTCTATAATGCTAAACTTTGCCAGGATATCCAGAATCCACCGCAGGCTATCATAGCACTTGTTATGAGATAAGAAGTAGATGGACAGGATGCACAAGACACATCTAGAATCCGAGAATTCTTGAGGATGAATTCGTTCGATTTCATAGGGTCTACATCCACTGAGGATCCTGAGAACTATGTGGAGGAGCTTCATAAAGTGTTCCAAGTAATGCATGTGACTGATACTGACATAGTTGAATTGGTTGCTTACCAACCAAGAGTATGGCAAAACTATGGTTCGATCAATAAAAGAAGGGTAGAGGACAGAATGCCTCATTACTAACTTGGGTATTATTGGAGGAAGCTTTCTTGGGGTACTTCTTCCCAAGAGAATGAAGGGAGGCCAAGGTAAGAGAATTCTTGAATTTGAAATGGGGATCGATGACTGTGCGAGAGTATGGGCTTAAGTTCACTCAACTATCTCGATATGCTCTAGATATGGTTACTGACATAAGGGGGAGAATGGGGATGTATGTGGATGGGCTGGACAGAGGACCAAAGAGAGATGAGAGGGGAGCAATGCTTTTGAGTGACATGGACATTGGGAGGTTGATGACATGTTTGCAATAAGATGATGAGGAGAGACTACATGACAAAGAGGAGTTTAGAAGTAAGAAGGCTAAAACATCCAGCCATGAGGTTAGAAAGAGGAGGAATGGTAATAGGTTTTAGACGGGGCCAACTCCATCATCTACTAGTGCACCTGTGCTGAGAAACAAGAATGATCAGAGGTCCAAAAATGTTGGAACCCATAGTTCTTAGCACAAGCTAGTACGGCTCAGGGTTCACAGGGTAAACTACCATATGGTAAGTGTGGAAAATTACACTTGGGAAAATATCGTGAGGGGAGTGATGTATGCTATAAGTGTGGCCAATCAGGTCACTATCAATGAGAGTGTCCAAAGTGGGCTGATCAAGCTCAATCTTCTACACTAGCCCCACTAGCTAGAGGAACCCAGAGAGGTACTACATCAGTTGCAAGCAGAGCTACAAATCATTTGTATGCCATGGGTACTTGTCAAGATCAAAAGAACTGCCCAGATGTTATAATAGTTATGATTCGAGTCTTTACTCTTGATTTTTATGTCTTGATGGATCCTGGTGCCACATTATCATTTGTAACTCCTTATATGGCCAGTAGATTTGACAAAGCCCCTGAGAGTCTTCTTGAACCCTTTGATGGTTCTACTTTAGTGGGTGAGTCTAGTCGAGCTGAAAGAGTTTATAAACCTTGTATAGTGTCTATCCATCATATGGATACTATTATTGATTTGATTAAGTTAGAGATGATTGATTTTGATATGATCCTTGGGATTGATTGGCTTCATGCCTATTATACCTCCATTGATTGTATAGTCTGAACCTTTAAGTTCCAATTCCTGAATGAACTGGTTTTAGAGTGGAAGGGTAATTCTGTTGCACCAAGGAAAAAGCTTATCTCATATCTTAGGGCCAAAAATCTAATTTCTGAAGGTTGTATCTACCACCTTGTGAGAGTTAAATTTCATGATGTTGAGTCTCCTATTCTTAAATCTGTCCTGATTGTGAATAAGTTTCCTGAAGTGTTTCCTGAGGATCTGCCCAGAGTCCCTCATGATAGAGAGATTGACTTTGGGATTGATGTTCTTCCTGATACCCAATCTATCTCAATTCTACCTTATAGGATGGCCCCCGCTAAGTTGAAAGAGTTAAAGGACAATTGAAAGATCTGTTAGACAAGGGCTTTATAAGGCCGATTGTTTCCCCTTGGGGTGCCCCTATCCTATTCATGCGAAAGAAAGATGGGTCTCTCAAAATTTATATTAGCTAATTGAACAAGGTCATAATAAAAAATAAATATCCTCTACCAAGGATAAATGATCTATTTTACTAACTTCAAGGTGCCTTTTGTTTATCAAAGATAGACCTCTGATCTGGCTACCATCAGTTGAAAGTGAGGGACGGTGATATTCTAAAGATAGCCTTTAGGACTAAATATGGCCATTTTGAGATCTTGTTCATGTCCTTCGGGTTGACGAGTGCACCTGAAACCTTTATGGATTTGATGAATAGAGTATTCAAACAATACCTCGATATGTTTATGATTGTGTTCATCAACGACATTTTGTTGTATTCAAAAGATGAGGAGGAACATGCCAACCACCTCAGAGTTGTCCTCCAAACACTTAAGGACCATGAGTTGTATGAAAAATTCTTGAAATGTGAATTTTCGCTTAAGTACATGGTGTTACTAGGCCATGTTATCTCCGACGATGGTATTAGAGTAGATGCCCAAAAGATTAAAGCGGTTAAGAAAACTAGCCCAGACAGACCTTTCTAACTGACATATGAAGTTTCTTGGGGTTGCCAGGCTACTACTGTAGATTTGTTGGTGGATTTTCTTCCCTATCCGCACCATTGATGAAATTGACTCAGAAAATAGTTAAGTTTCAGTGGTCCGATGAATGTGAGAAAAGTTTCAAAGAGTTGAAGACAAGAGTCACTACTGCACCAGTTTTAACCTTGCTCGATAGGGCAGAGGACTTTGTAATCTATTGTGATGGTTTGAGTGTTGGATTGGGATGCATGCGATGCGGAGATAGAAAGTGATAGGCTATGCTTCTAAAAAACTTAAGGTTCATAAGAGTAACTATCCGACCCATGATATCGACTTGGTAATAGTAGTGTTTATACTTAAAATCTGCTTCTACTACTTATATGGAGTGCATGTGGATGTGTTCTCTGACCACAAGAGCTTGTAGTACGTCTTCAGTTAGAAAGAGCTCAACCAGCGACAGTGAAGATAGTTAGAGTTGCTCAAAGATTATGACGTGACCATTTTATACAACCCATGTAAAGCTAACATCGTTGTTGATGCTCTTAGTAGGTTGTCAATGAGTAGTACAACCTATGCTGAGGAGGGAAATAAGGAGTTAGCTAAAGAAGTGTATTTATTGGCTCGATTGGGAGTTCAACTTGGAGTTTCCTTCTGAGTTAGACGCAATTCATCCTGTACTCCATATTTAGATGTTGAAAAAGCGCTTGGGAGATCCTACCTTGGTAATCCATGTTGAGAGTATTGGAGTGAAGGATAGCTTGTCCTATGAGGAGATTCTGGTCCAATTCCTTAATTGTCAGGTTCACAATTTGAGAACCAAAGAGATTGCCTCAGTAAAAGTCTTGTGGAGGAATCAATTCATTGATGAAGCCACATGGGAAGCTAAGGAAGAGATTAGACCTAAATAACCATACCTATTCATGCCCAATGATGAGAATGTTGAAGGTAACTTTCTTACCCTTGACTTAAATTAATTGATCTATTCCTGAGTTGATATGCTTATTCTTTTGTCTGAGTAGAGATTGTTGAGGAGTCGAGAGTTTTATTTGATTGATGTGAGTATTGTGATGCGTCTTGATTCTATTCATGCCTTGATATCCACCTTTACCCATCATTCAAGGAAGAATGATTCTAAGAGGGAGATTATATAGCACTCAATAAAATTATCAAAATAACCCTAGAGGAGAGGTGTGCATGTAACGCATCTTCCCATGCTCAGATAGAAAATTTGAGATCGGATATTGGATCAGTATGAAAAATTGAGTGGGAAAATGGTTTCGATTACTTTTCAGAGAAATTAGATCAAAAGATAATTTTTTGATCGAAAAATTCATAACAGTGTTGATGTGACACAAAGGTACATCACACCCTAGAGCAGACCTGACTTATATTTTTTAAATTATTTTTTGTGGGATTGAAAAAACTCATTGGAAAACTTTTGGTAGTCTGTGTCGCGGACTGGGTATTCCAAAGTGAAATTTTTTCTAAATTATATAAGGGCATTCTAGACAGTCCCAACTCCTTCTAAATTCAAAACACGATCAAAATAGGTCATTTTGACTGTAAAAAGGATTGTAAACCCCATTCTAAGTCCTTTTCTATGTTCTTGAAGAGACTAGGGCTTGAGAGGAGAGAAGAGGAGTGTAAGATTGAAGAATTCAAGGAGGATTCTTGAGAATTGATTGTTAAAGCTTCCCACCAGGTATGTAAGGCTAAACTAAAGCATGTGATTGTTCTTCGATGTGCCCCATAGATGGTAATAGAGCGATTGAGAGATTGGTTCTATTTTCTTGAAAATTATATTTGTTATATGTATTTTCCTATGTTAATAATCATCATAAACTTATTTTCTTGAATTGAATACTTTTCATGAGATATTGTATAAACCCTATATGTTAACTTTTGAAAGCGTGCATGAATGAACCTAGGAATTGAGTCTAGAGCCTTGACTGGAGAATATTGATTGTGATTGTGATGCGAGCATGATGATAGGTTATAGAATTTGATGGTCCTATGAGTATCCATATATGATCTCTAATTCTACAACCTATCACCATGCTCCACTTGCACTATTACCCTTTAGATCAAAGACCATCAACTCCACTTGCACTATTACCCTTTAGATCAAAGACCACCTTTTTAAAATACTCAAAAATAGAAATCCTGTAGATCACTAGAAAATTATTCTTGATAGAATTGATAGCTTCCTCCCTAACCTCAATAGTGTTCATCCCGTTTAATTGGCCACAGTAAATTCAATGATTCACAAGCTTAATCCACCTCTCGATCATTAAAAATTCTTCTAGAGGTGTACAGTTTTCAGAACAATCC
>JAOTQJ010176056.1:0-24148 GCA_025642045.1 Solanum sejunctum
TTTGTATACCTGCTCTTATGACTATATCTGGTACTGTTGGGTTCGCTGTTTGCAGGTGGGTTAGTCAGTAAAATAGAAGAAACTCTATCGAAATTTTTGTGAAATTCCTTAGCTGTTGTAAGTGAAGATTAAGTATAAGTGGTTGTCGCGGTGTCCTATCGGCACCATTCACGGCCCTTGGGTTGGGTCGTGACAGTTTCTGAGTGCCAGCCACCCAAGGGTACCCTACTTAGGCGTGACACAAGATAAGTAGATCTCAACTAATTCATATGGATGATGTCAAAATACAACACTTTTGATTCCTAAAACTTGAACTTACCTTCCTCCTCCCTCTTCTTGATTCTTTGAGAGAAAAAAGAAGGCATCCTTGGTGCGGGCTTATACTTCTGTTGCACTTTACCTACCTCACTCACCCCATCTTTGACACAATAATCTCCTTGAACCATATCCTTATCTGCAACTATCTTCTCATGAACATCTTCTACCTCAACAGGCATAAAAGGATCAATGGTACTCTTGCCACCCCTAGTAATAATTGTAGTACATTGCCCTTCATTCTTTAGATTTTGCACCGTGTTGCTAGGTAATGTACCCTTCTGATATTGATTCAACTAGGTTGACACTTGACCAAAATGTTGTTCATACTGTTTAATAGCCACAAAAGGAGACTCTATCTTTTGATTAATATTGAAATGCTAGATTTCATGCCTTTCAAAGTTTTATTTTGTGTTTCAACCTTCTTTAACAAGCGATCAATCAACTCCTAAATTCTACAATTGCTTTCACTTATGTCTCAATTATGTGGTGACACATACAGACCATTTCTAAAACCATCTATTCTACCCCAATTTGTATTTGGAACCTGTTTCTGTCATAATAACCACCTTAGTTGTCTTTATAAGCTCCATCTCTACCATAGTTTCAACCTTGGTTTCCTTGACATTGGGGCCAATAATCCTAATTGGACCCTTGGGTATTGGTCCAAAAACCCTCCGTCTGATCATTCACAAAATAAGCATCCTCCTCTAATAAGGCTCTTTATACATTGGTGCACGTGGAGGTTGGTGAACTACCACATTTACTCTTTCTTGGTTTTGCTTGATAACCACATCCATGATTGTATAAAGCTAAGCAAGTTGTTGCGCAATCTCCTCATTAATTTTGGCTTGCTTTGAACCAACACTCACAGCATGTGAACCCTTTATGGAAGCTCTATCCTGTTGCGCCTATGCATGATTCATCTTTACCACTTGCTCCATACGATTTGCAATCCTTGCAAATGGTTAATATAGAAACATACCCCCCATAATAGTGTCAGCACAAGCCTAACTATCCTCATCAAAGGCACTGTAGAAGATCTCCACCAAGGCATCATCAACTATTTTGTGGTTAGGAACGCTCCTCAAACACTTAGTAAACTGCTCCCAAGTAGTACTTATCGAATCACTAGGAAGTTGCTCCAAATTATTGATCCGATCCTTCAATTTGAGCTTCTTTATTCTAGGGAAGTACCTATCCGAAAAGGCCTTCTGCAAATCTTCCCAACTAGTGATTAAACTCTGCGGACACTCAGATAGCCATAATGCAGCATTACCCAGAAGAGACAATTGGAAAACATGAAGTCCCACAGCATCCATAGACAAATTTTGTGTTCCCATCACACTCTTATAAACAAATGCCACATTGTGCCAGTGTCTATGTAGATTCTCTTATGGTAAGCCTGCAAATAGCCCACAGTTCTATAGCATCTGAAGTAACCCACTAGAGACTTAAACTTTGTGTCAGCCGGCAGTGGTGGCAACACCAATAGCCCCAGTCACATCCATAGCCATGAGGCTCAACCTATACTGATTCTATTGGTAAGCATTGGCGTCAAACTCCCGAGGTTGTGGAAAGTTCTCCAAAGGAGATGTATTCTCATCTGCATCATTTTGATTCAAAGTTGCGTTGGCCGCATAATTGACATTTTCCTAGCCATTCTTCTACTAATTTTGTTAGATCTTTAGATCAAATGGAGTTAAGGTATTTCCTTGACTCCGAGTATTGGGTATATACTACTAGTATACCCAACAAAGAGAAAAACACAAAATAAAACAAAAATAAAGGGAACTAAGGATTAACACACAAATTACTTAATGAATCAACTTAAGTCTATCTTTATTCCCCAGCAACGGTGCCACAATATTTGATGTCGCCCAAGTTATACCTTGTTTTAGAGGATAAAACAGTCATTGTCAAAATACAAAACCTGACCAAAGTTAGGGTCGCACCTAAGGGAATACGTTGACTCAAAGAAAGTTCATCAATAAGCAATTCAAGCAATTAACCAACTCAATTCCCCGAAAGGGATGGTTTATAATGTTCAACAAGAAAATACACTAAACTAATTATCAGAAAAGACAATCAATAATGGACAGAAACTAGGGTATTGTGTTTCCAATGATTCCCCAACTTACTATCCCCGGATAAACTAATTCATATCAAGTGTATAGCATGAGGACGGTAATTTAAATTTACCAAACCCTTTGATCCAGGTGAGAGGTGAATTTTACTACGTGACTTGGCACATTTCCACAGTATGTAATACTAACCATTACCTATAGTCTCAATCAACCTCCCCTTGGTCTAGTTTGGTTGATTAGATAAGAACACTTCATTGCATCCTGTTAATTAATATCTTTTCCTATTCATTACTACCTGGTTTGGTAAGGTAAAACTAGGCAGGTTCTAATATTTGCCACCACTAGAAAACATGCAAAACAAAGAGAATTGATTAATGCATGAAAATACCCAATCAAAGAATTGCAAAAAATATCTGGGTCGAGTTTGTTAGATCTTCACGGTTCCCACAACTCTAGTTGCAGATTTAGCTACTCAACTATGGGTAGATGAAGAAATTATGAATTGAAAAAACACAATCAAACAGTTACCCAATTGAATTGAGAACCAAGCAAATCCAATATTGATTGAGAATCACAAAATGTAAGATCAACCTAATTCACAAGTTTATTCTGCTCCAAATATTGAGGTCTCTAATGATGTTCTCTATTGTACTGTTATGAAAAATAACCTAAAAAGTACCATTTATAGTAATTGCAATTAAGTCCTAAAAAATAGAGAAACTGGTCAGCGGACTTCATGAAAGGTGTGTACCACTCATAGTGTCTTCTATGAGTCATAATTGGGGTATCGTGTTTAGCACTTGAGATATAAGACTTCTCTTCTATGAATATCTTCATGGCTCGTAAACTGATTTTCGACTCGTACTTAAGACTTTTAGGCTTCAACTGCTGCAATTCATCCCTCTATGGAAATTTTCATGAAACCTATCTATACAACTCATTGAATGCTCTACGACTCATATAGAGGTCTCATTGACTTGAACTTTAGATCTCAATCTTCATAGGAATTTATCTCAAAACTACCTCTATGAATCGTAGATTACTCTATGACTTGTAGAGGATCTCGTAAATCACCAAAAACCAGAAAACTCTGCAATTTTGTCCCAAAGTCATGCCAACCTACTTTCCTACAAAACTAAACATAAAACACATAAAAAACCATAAAAATGTCGCATTGGAAAAACACAAAATCCTAAGTTTTAGGTATTAAAAGTGTTGTATTTTGACAGCATATTAGCCTGCCAACCCAATTCTCCTATTTTAATTTGGTCTTGTATTTTCAATGCTATAAATAGGTTTTTTAGATTATTTTTCACATGGAACACTAGAGATTCAGGAAGAAAAAATGAGAAACATAGTGAGACACCTAGAAAATGATTGTTCTTAATTGATACTTGTGATATTTGCCGAAGAACTTGTATTTGTTGTTCTTAATTATATTCTCGTAAGTACTTAATTATGCTATTCAATATTAAAATTCTTGCATCTTCACTGAATAGGAGTAGCTAAATCCACAACTAAGGTTGCGGAAACCATGAGTAACTAATAAGGTAAAACTGGATAATTCGTAATTCTTGGAAAGAGTGCATGCATATATTAATTAATTCTCTCCATTTGAATGCTTTTTAATGGTGGCCAACATTAGAACTAGCCTAGTGTTACTGACTAGATCAAGGTTATAATGAATATGAAAAGAGAGTAATTAACATAATTCGATTGATGTTTCTCATCTTATCAACTAACCTGGATCAAGGGGAGGTTGTACGAACAATAGGTAAGGGTTGGTAATGTCACATTATGGGGATGAATCAAATCATGTAGTGGAATTTACCTCTTTCCCTGATCAAAGGGTTTGGTAAACTTAAATTTCTGTTTTGCATGGTACACACTAGAAAAGAATTCGATTATCTGGTTCCTTTTCATATTAATTGCATATTTGTCTTAGTTTGGATTTATTTCTATAGTTTTACAACTCCCCCCACATTTGGGGAGATAATTAGTTTAATCCAACTCGAACTGCTTGATATTTGTCTAAGTCTACCCTATTCCCCACGGGATCGACCCTAAGCTCGATTAGTTATATATCTTGACAATGACAGCTTTAACCTTCAAAATGAAGGTGTAGCTTGGGTGAAATCAATATCCTAGAATGCAAATTTAGCTGCTGGAACTGGTTAATAGTTGACCCAATCAACACCCTCGAGAATTATGCCTCAAGTGAGAATTTTGATAGCGCAGTTAGCTCCAAAATGTTGCTTTTGGTCTTGGACAACCCTTCATTTGAGATTGAGGACATCCAAATATGATTTCACCCTAGGGGCTTTCTGCTAAAAGTTGCATATAAAGAGCCTCACTTTATCATAGGAAGCACCTTTGGATATTTAAACCACACTATTCGATCTAGAACATCATAATCCATAGGGTTACATAGTTTGTTTGTGAAAATTGGAGTCTAAATGAGCCCGAATTGGCAAAAGAGAGAATTGAAAGGTTAATGGAGAGCTGTGACATGGCATACTCTACTGTTGACACATCACATAACCCGACACTACCACATGGTAGTGACTAGACAGAAGGACACCTATATGTGTGTGTGTATATGTGTGTACATACACCAGGAAAATATATACAAAGTTCCTCTCAACTTTTTTCTATGATTCATATCTCATTTTTCATCCAATTTGAGTAATTCAAAAGCCTACATGACTCAAATTTTTGCAAGGAACATTGTCTTGACATTGAATTTGAGATTTGATGCATATTTCGAGGTAAATTCATTGATTTAGCTAATTACTTTTTCAAAATTGGTGAAAATTGTACGTGTTGATTCCTTATCAATTCTTTGCTAAATTAAGTGAAATTTGAGCACAAATTGTTCTGCATTTTGAGAGGAATGTTGTGTTATTATGTGTGTTCATTGAATTTATCTGGTTTTTGAGAATTTTGACCAATAAAGTTTTGGAAAGTATGTTTTTCGAGTAACGTTTTTAACTTCATTTTTGGGCCATTTCTCAGTCTTCTAGGGTCCATTTTGGGCCAAATTTCTAGCTATGTACTCCAGGTGATGTGGGGATCATTTTTTGGGGATTAGTTTAACATTTTAGGACTATTTTAATTGTAATTGATGTAGTTTCACCTATTCTTGAGATTTTATAGCCAATTCAATCATAATGATCTTGAGACTAATGTTTTGATAACTACACAACACCGCGAAGTGATTTGGATGGGAAATCCTAAACTGGATTAGTTCAGAATGTGAGATGTTGTCTTCAATGTAGGCTAGACTTTCTCTAAACCTTAAACTGAGTGGAAATACATGCATATTTAATCTAGAATATGTAGTAATATACTATTTATGGATGGAGTTATGGAGTATACATTGTATATGATTGTATATGATTTTTGTGTTGTTTATATATGATGTTATGGGATGATAGTTATTGTATTTAGAGCTATGTTGGTTGTAGTTGTTATACTATCTGAGTTCTTACACTGTTTGGCGACAAAAAGGACTGGATGTGCTGAGAATAAGTGACAAATATATCCACTGAGCTTGACTCTTGCATGTATGTGTGTGTTGCCAGAGATTGCTAAAAATACTTATTTTTGTGGCTAACAAGTGATTACCCACTACTTGTATATCTATATGTGTGTGTGTGATATGGTTATGGTTGTCTATATCTGTTCTGAGTCCTTGTGATAGAATTTCCTAATTAAACTTGATTCTGTGTAACTATATGGTTTATATGATCCTATTTACTGCGTTAGTCATTATGTACTTGTGCTACTACCTAATCAGTTGATTCTGTGTTAACAAATAGAATAGATGCAGATTTTGAGGATAAAACACCAGTTTAGATTTGGTTACACTATATGTTTGAGGCAGTGCTATTTGGTCAAAGAGAGATATGACACACCGATTGTATCAAATCTGAGAACCAATTGATTATAGGTCATCGACCATGGTTACATTTTGGGTTGAATACCATACTAATTCCATCTTTGGGGGCGAAGCCTAGTGATTAACACTCTAAGATGAGACACATTTATTTATGCGAGGGGGATTCTTTCTCATATGAGGGATATATTCCATCATTACGCATGTATATTTTCAATTAGATGCCATACGTTTGCACAGGGTCAAGGACCTGGTTGACATGTGATTGTTGGAGTGAGGCCTTGTTATTAATTACCCATGGATCCACACACTTATTACACTCTAATTATATATGGTATACATTATGGGGGATTAGGTGGCATTCCGACTTAGATACTAGGGCCTTACACCCATGTAAAATAGACTTGTGATCATGTGATATTGGGAGTTACGTTCTATTGTTATTCGGTTGATTAGTATTGTGCATGACTGTACCTTTAGGGCTTGTAAAGGTCTAGTAACTGTATAGGTTGTCGTACTAGGGCCTTGCACCCACATAAAACACTATGCCTTAGTTGGGGGCAGTTACAGTATGAGCGCGAATAGTTTTCGTCAGTTGGCATTGATGTTCATAACTTGGGTTGGTTAAGGTTATCACTGTTTATCTCCTTGGTTGGTTCAGTTATAGTTTAAGGGTTTCCAAAAATGTTGTTTCCTTGATTCAAGTTCTGATTTGGTTAGACCTTCTATAGTTCTTTATATTTGACTCTTTTGGGTTACTGCATTTCACTCGGTCGGCCGATGATGCCCACTGGGTGCCTTTTTTGATACTATATTTCTATATCTTCACATGGTCCAGTTCTAGGTGCGGTCCATGATTGCTGCGTTGGAGATTCGGGAACACACATAGGACTTTCTTTTAGTAAGCATAGTAGCTCGAGCTTCGACGCAATCTCCTTCTTTTTTATGGCCATCTTTTACTTTCAAACTTTGTCCTTGTATAGTATTATTATATATTTGTAGGAACACTCTTGGGCTATATATTATATTATGTTCTTGGTTATACATATATTTGTATGTACTTTCCTATATATTGTAGTTTTTTACAATTGATTTTCAGGTTTCGGGTAGGTTTCCATTATTTATATTACTATTTTGATTATGATTGTTATTATAGTGAACTAGGACAGGTGCACTGGGTTGGGTAGTTGGCTTAACTATAAGCGGGATACAGCAGGCGCCATCATAACCGAGTCGTGGTAGGAACCCCACGCGGGCAAACAAATTATGCTATCCTACCAAATTAAATGTTTTCGACCCAATGACGCAATCAAAATTCCAATATGAGGTCATTACAACTGAATCTGGGTCCTACTCTCATAACCATATTTAGCCAAAGTCCATCGAGGGGCTTCAAATAAGTTCAAAAGTCTCAAAAATAGAATGAAAAGTTGTTCTAGACCAAATTTGACATTTCGTAGTAATCATGTTGTTTGATTTTTTATTCAAGCACGGTTTTAAAATATGTTGACCAAAGTTAATCGTTGGCTATGAATCGTTAATCGGTATCACATTACCATCACAATTCTATCATATCAATCCGATTATTCATGATTTAGTCTAAATGTTACAATTATCACATGAATATATCAAAGAACTCAAATCTAGTCCTAAAAGGTTAGTCGAACCTACCTTGATGCCAAAACTGCACTCGGACAAGCTTTCAATCAACGCAAGCCTCCAAACGATCACTTAATCGATTAATAATTATCAAGAATAGATTCTATAGATCAAGAGATGAATTCTGATACCCATATTGGC
Source organism: Solanum sejunctum (assembly GCA_025642045.1). NCBI lineage: Eukaryota > Viridiplantae > Streptophyta > Magnoliopsida > Solanales > Solanaceae > Solanum > Solanum sejunctum. Next base: position 8,101 of record JAOTQJ010176056.1, read on the forward strand.
ATGAATTAGATTTAGGGGCAAAATGGTAAAAAATAGGGCTAAAATTCAAGGTTTCTGAATCTGTCAATTGACTTGAAATTATGAATATACACAAGAAAAAGAGATTGTAGGTGAAATCTCACTAAAATCAAAGGAGAAATCATCAATTAAAGTTTCAAAATCATAACTTAAAAATCCCCAATTTTTGACATTTAAAATCATGAAATTCAAGAGAAAATCAAGAGAAAAGTCATGAAAATTAATGAAAATAACGTTAGAAACACTTACCCAAAAGAAGTCCTAAAAATCTTCATCAAAATTGCCCCAAAATCTTGAAATCATTGAAAATGGACAAAAATGAAGGTTTCTCGGATTTAACACTGAATAGATGAAAATGTACTCCACAAATATGGAGCACTAGGCAATCATGACCTCCTAATGTGGGGCTGGGGCCCGTGAATGCGTAGCACTAGAAACTTGTTCTCCATGAAAACAAAGAAGGGCAAGTAATTACCTCCGCAAAATGAGGAGGCTAAGGTGCGAATGCAGAGAAGGAATTGCCTTGAACTAGAAACCAGATATAGCAGCAAAACACACCTAAGTCTAAAACATGGAATGAACCGTCGAGATTCATTCGTAATCCAAATTTCACTAATCAGATATGTATCCATACTATAGACAATGATTCGAACAGAACAGAATAATCATAATTCAATTTTGAGGTCTTCTCAACATATTTACCAATGCAACTAAAATAAATTAGTTTAAAAATTAAAATACCAAAACTGCCTTTGAAAACTTCAAAAATTGTAATGACACCATTTAAAGTGTTCATTTTACCATCTGGAACTGCTGGAACTGTTAGAATTTTGATCCAAGCTTTTGAACTCTGAATATTGACCAAAGTCAAACTTTGACTTTGAAAACTACTAAAAAGCAACTTTAAGTCTAAAAACTTCATCTCAACTATGAATTCAATTCTATAACTTCTGCTAGACCATATTTGACATTCCGAAACTAATGAAATTGATGTATTTTCATCTGATACTCAAACTTAGAATGACAACAAAACTCACCTTTTCAGTAACTTAAGCTCCCAAAAATTCCAAAACTCATATTTTCTAGTTTCAAATTTGAGTTCCAACCACACAGATAGCTCAAAACAGGTCCATAGCAACTCACAAAAGGGAAAAACAATAACTTTTGTAGGTAAGATCAAAAGTGATCAACCAGGTCAATACAAAAACTCTCCCAAAAATCCAATATGGCCCATCTAGCAAATATAAGTCATCTATCTAATTCCTAGTAAACCCCAATGAGCAATCGAACTGCATTTCAATAAAGTAAAGCGTGGGCATAGAAGATAGCAAGGCCTCACGTCATGTCACAACATATCTAAGGCTCAAAATAGTAAGACTCAAGTTTGCGAAATCGTCTGTAAGAACCTAGGCCTATTGAGTCACATCGAGTGGAACTTAATCGGTGTGTCAATCTTAAAAAATGCAGGTCTATGGCATCACTAATATACGCGTAGACTAAGGCCAACATACTTCCATATGTACAGACATATACATATGTGTACACACACATACACACACACACACACACATATATATATATATATATATTTATATATCACATTCTCAGCCAAAGTCTCAACCTGTATCACAAATCGACTATAAGCAAGACACCTACAAGTAGATATGCAATAATAGTACAATGCAAGTAGTCGCTATCCCTAGAATTAGCTAAACAAAACTTATAGGACATATTGTATGTCCAACTAACTCCAGTGGAATACTCATGCAATTCCATTAATATTTACAGATTCCAACTTATTCTAAATTAAAAGAGGAAAAGTCATAGCCTATCTTTACATCAAAAATGCACACTACATCCTACTTTATTGGTGCTTTCCCTTTCTATATAGCCTTATGTTGCCTTGCTACTGAAAAGAGATTCATGATGCTATAACGATCACAATGATGTAAAAGTTTTAAGATGTGGAAGTGGACCAATCGAGAAAATATGGGACCCACATACAAAATTTCAAAAGTAACCTCAAAACTTCATCCCAACTTGTCTTTTGAGTTTGTGTCCCAACATAGGACATAATCTAGAGCCCCAAAACACCCTAACGTCACAATACACTAGCTTGAATTTTAGTTAAAGAAAAAACTTTATGGAAACAAATAAATTAGCAAATATTACTAGAACGAAGACCCTTCAGTTAAAACAAATCACACCATCATGATCACCATGAAAAACCACACAAATTAGGCTTTTGAACAACCTAATTCGGACTTATATCAATTAGGATATGAATTTCCTAAAATTTCACAAGCTTCATTCCAAAAATAGGAAATGCAATAGCTAAAAATATGAATCTCACCTCCAACTAAGCTCCAAAGTCACTTTTTGATGCAACGAATGTATTCTTCGTGAAAATCCTTCAGGTTAGACCTATGAATCACTTAATTCACACCTAAAATTCTCCTCAAAATTAAACTCAAAAGTTCTCAAGAAATTATATCAAAACTTATCTAAATCAATAGCAAAATTTGAATATTTACCTCTAATAGAGTGCCTACTATCAATTCTAACATCACCACGACATTTCTCTAATAATTACATGGGAGATAGACCTTTTAATCACACAATTTGTCTTAGAAATGTCCAAGATATTAGCTACAAAACCTACCAAAATTTTTTATCAAATGCTAAAAGTTCCTATGTTATAGAACTCTCATTTGTTCTCCATGATCATAATGAATAGTGCTCCATGATCATGGAATACGCTAAAGAAGACCTCCGTGATCTCGAAGGGTCCCCCATATTTATGATGGTCAAGTTGGCTGAACCTCCACGATTGCAGACCGGACTCTACATTTATGAAGGTCTACCTTGCCTAACCTCCTTGATTGTTGCCAAGGGTCAGCAGTCACAAAGAAGGATTTGGCTGGCACCCGATATTTGCTGAAAAGGCTAATTTTCCATTTTGAAATTTTTGGCGAGGTATTCAGATTTCATCCGTACACCCGTATACGTGAACAAACTATGCCACCCTATCAAATTTGATATTCTAGACTCAACAAAGTTGTTCAAACTTTTGTACGAGGTTGTAACAACTAAATGTAGGTCACACTTCCATAATCATCTTTTGCCAATTTCCACAAAAGGGCTCATTCTAGAAGCCTAGAGAACTACATTATAGGTCAATCTAGACCTAACTCAATGTTCCAGAGTTTATCATGCTATCAAAATTTCTATTCAGGTACATTTTCCAAGAATATTGACCAAAGTGAGCTATTGGCCAATTTTAAAGGCTAAAATACTAAACTTGAGTCGACCATGCCTCTTAGCCTAATTTAGTCATTCTAGTCAATAGAAGTGTCAAAATTCCATTTTGAGACCCTTTACCTACATTTCACTTCACAAATCACTTTTCAAGCTATGAACGCATTCAAGACATCTACACAACGACCAAATAAATTACCAGTCAATCGAGACCAGTGGTCACAGGTCATAAATGACTTACGATTGCTATAGAAATGTTCTAATTGACGAAAAAGAGGAAGTACAAGAAAATTAACATAAATGGTCATTAAAGTGTCATATGAAAATTAAGTGGATTTTGTTAGTAGTGCATCGACATATACATGTTTATTGGACTTTGATGGAAAGGATATGCCACTAATTATATAACGTACTAATTTTAAAACCACCATCATAAAGAAATATGAGTATAAAACAATGTTGGAAGATGATGAAACTGATATTAAGTGAGAAGAATAACAACTCTTTATAAGAGGACTAAAAGAAAAGAAATGTATATCTTTAGATAGCTGCAATTCCAATCAACATCACCAAAAGCCAAATTAATGTTGCATGAAAATTATAGTTGACACCCTAATATGACCTGATATTTTCAATGTTCCTGTTTTTAGGTTTTTTATTCATTAATTAATACAAATTAGTTTTTCAAAATATTTTTTGCTATTTATCAATAATCATCCCTGTTGATTATAAGAATATATTCTTTATGGAAAAGGATAAAAAATATCTTTGTACTATCAGAAAGGATAAAAAAATGCCATATATTTATACATTTTGCCATTTTTTGCCCTTATAGTTAATGAAATAGGCCAAAAATGCCCTAATTGAAATGGCACTAATAGAGAAGGATTAATTAGTTTTAATTAAGTAATTTCTATAATTTTAAAATTTTTAATTTGGCATTCAAAATTAAAAATTTAGATTCCTATTTTTTTAAAAAAATTAGCTTGGACTGGGAGCTCATTTTATTCATTATTAAGTAAAATAATGTACACTAACGAGGGGCCGAAAGGTCCACTAATAAAGAACTTAAATCTTAAGCTACCAACACATCTAAGCGGAAGTACACTTTCCCAAAAGCGCGAGTCCCGATACATCTCTTTCTCATGCTCTTCAATGGATTGCCGCCATAGTTGAATGTGGTTCTCCTTGTTCTTCTTCTTCTAACCATGTTTGTTCTGCTGATGTAAGCCCTGCTCTTGATCTTTTGATATTTCTCAATAGTCTTCTTAGCCCTGACATTTCACTTGCAGCTATTGTGATTCTCCTTCTTGGCCTTCTCCCATCCGAATTGGCTATCGTGTATGCGCCCCTTTCAAGATGGAAATGTGAGTTCCCTTTATTAGATGTATTTCTTCTTATTTATGCATAAGTCTCTAACTCCGATGTTCTGGTTGTTGTAGTGGTTAGTATGCCTTTGTCCATTCCTCAGATCTTGAGTCATCGAATTCCCCTTGACTGATGTGCCGCTGAATATTGCTCTATTTTTTATAGAAGCCTAGGTTTCTGATGTTTCTTTTTCGCTCCCACATGCGATATGTTGTATATACCTGTAATTTTGTAGTATTAGCTATATATACTATTCTTTTGGTTTGTAACTTATTGTAAATGCAATGTTTAGCAGCATAACAACAATTATCAATATCATCAATATCCTCATTGCCTAATTGGTCTTGTTTTGATTTTGATTGCTAGAATATGTTGTTTATCTATGTTGCATATCCTTTTTGCCTGAGTACGTAGCTGACTGAATGCAAAAAAATGATATGTTCCTTCCTGTTTTATGGCATAGCCTACTAAGTAGTTAGCCAGCTGATTACCCTCTTTGTATGTGTGTTGTAGTTCCACTTGTATGCTTTACAATGTATGTAGAATCTCTTCCATCATCTCTATAATTTCCCAAGGGATCCTCCATTCCTTTTTAGCATCTTAATTAAGCTTAGTGAATCAGATTCAATAATAAAATTATTAATCTGATGCACTTTGTTATGTTGCAAAGCTTTCCAGACTGCTATAACTTCTGCTATAATGTTAGTTGCCACTCTAATGTGCCATTCTTCTAAATACATTATGTCACCCCTGTGATCTCTAAAACAGAAATCATAGGAGCTTTTTGGATTGCCCCTGATTGCCCCATCAGTTTTGCATTTGACCTGTCCTATCCCCAGGGCCTTCGATACTATCAGCTTGAAAAACAGATGTTTTCTATGTCTTTGCAGCATCCTTAGACTTTCCTCCCATTTGCTTGGAACCATTACCAAGTGTCAATAAACAGTTCTAAGTAGTTGAGAGATTGTATGCTCACATCTCTCCACTAACACTGAGTAATTCATTTGCTTTCCATGTTTGATAACATTTCTTCTTTTACACAGTTCCCACATCAAAATTACCAGTATGCACACCAATATCTCCTTTGCTCTCTTCCTTTTCATGTAGGACCACCAGCTTCTTCGAAAAGGAAATAACTGATAGCCTTCCACTTTGAAACTTGCACCGCAAAGTTAATGCTTCTGTATCTTTTGGGCTGTGGGAGTTGTTAGGAATAAGTGGTTAACAGTTTCCTCAGCCCCAATACTGCTGCAATAGCAGTTTCAAACTATTAGGATTTTACATCTCTTAAGAATATCATTTGTAGCAATCCTCCCTTTTAGTACCCTCCATAGAAAGAATGATATTTTATTGGGGGAGCCTTTTGGCCTAAATATGCTTAGAATATTCCATCTTTTCTTTCTTGGCTCTGATCAGATGATAGTCTGAAATGGATGTGAATTCCCCAATGGTATTTCAAGTCTACCAAGGTCTATCCACGCTCTCCCCCATGGCAAGCCTGATGCTCTGTAGAATGGAGGTGCACAAGTGTACTGAGACGCTTTCCCTTAGAGCATTTGAGTTCCATTCAGAGTATATGATAAAGTATCTGATATCCATTTCCTCCTTGGTTGCTGCTTCCTCTATATAGTATAATGCCCCAAGTCTATTACAATTGTCAAACCAAAAGCTAGAGGTTCCAGTCCTGACTTGCCAAAAAATGAAAGGTTCAACCTTTTCTCTAATTTTCAACATGATCCTCCAAGATTGAGAGACACCTGTATTCTATGCCACTACACAGTGAAGCTTTTGACAAAACTTAATTCCCATGTACATGGCCTACAATGCACCGATAGAGGTTCTAAACTTCCACCACAGCTTAGCATGCATAGCCATATTCATATCAAATAGTGATTTAAAGGCTAATCCTCCTTCTTCTTTAGGATAACACATATCCTCCCAAGCTACCTAGTGTCTCCTTTTTTCAGTAATAGTGGATCCCCAAAAGAATTTTACAAACAATTGATGCAACTTCCTTATTACTCTTGGGGTTAAGGATGTTAATAGATACATAGACATAGATTGTAGTACATGGTTGATGAGAATATACCTTCCTCCAAAGGAAAGGAACCTGTTTTGCCATGAGAAAAATATTCTTGGCAATTCTCCTAATTAATCCTTCCAAATATCCACCATTCTTCCTTCCATAATAAATAGGGCAACCAAAATAAGTTAGGTGAAAATCCCCTGCCTTATTCCAGTCAACTTCCTCAATCTGAATGAAAATATGAGGGGAGTGTTATCATGTAAGTTAAATAGGCTTTTGGCCTTATTTACCTGCTGCCTTGACACTACCTCATAATTTCTCAATACCTTCATCATTTTAATTATAGATGTTCTTTCTCCATAGCAAAATAGGATGGTATCATCTACATAGGATAGGCTATTGATCATTGGACTCCATTTAGGTAAACCATTCCAATGAACTTCTCATCATTGTGAAGATTATTTAGCACCCTAGATAAAACCTCTGCTGCAATGATAAAGAGAGTGGGTCGATAGAGGATCCGATTGTTTTGCCCCCTAGATGATTGGAACAATCCATAAGTCTATCCACTAATGCACATAGAGTACCAATTTTGAATATGAGCCTCCACACCATGTCTAGATAATCTCACTAAATCTAAACCTTTTAATTACCTGTGTGAGGAAAATCCATGACACCCTATCATAAGCCTTGGTCATGTCTAATTTAGCTATCACATTGGTGTGCTTGTTTCTTTTATGAATATCCCCAATGATTTCTTGAACCAACAAGACATTTTCTGATATACTTCTGCCCTTAATAAATCCTGCTTGAGTGGAAGATTTATCAACTTGGGTATAACCAATAGGATTCTATTGTGCAATACCCTAGAGATCACTTTGTTGATGAAGTTGTTTAAACTAATTGGTCTTATATTTGAAAAGTTTTTGACTTCCTCCTCTTTTGGTATCAAGACTAAGTTAGTATGGGTGATGAATCTAAGCAAGCACTATCTGCAAAAAAATGGTCTGACCACCTGAATGATATCCTTTGTAACCACATCCCAACAATGTTGAAAAAATAGACCTGTAGACCTATCAGGATCTATAGCACTGGTGCCATTTAGTTGGAAAAGTGCATCTTTGACTTCTTCTTCCTTGGGAAGTGCCACCATATTCTCATTCTCTGCTTGTGTTATTAGTGAAAGAACTAGGTTTAACATGGAAGAATCAGTAGGGAAATTTGTCTCCTTAAACTGATCTTCAAAAACTCTCACAACCTCCTGCCCTATGTCTTCTTCCTCTGTTAACAAAACTCCTTGGTTAGTTCTGATTTCCTTATGCTGCAATCTCATCCTCTTTCTTCTGACATATGAGTTAAAGAATTTGGTATTGTTATCTCCCTGTATTGTTAGAACCCGTAAGTCCTTAATTGATTCAATTTGTTAAAGTTTGGGACCAAATATAATTTTTTTCTAAATTGTAGTCTTTAAGATTTAAATTGTTAGTGGAGTCATATGCTGTAGCTTTTTTGATTGGTCCAAGTAGAAGTTGATTTGCCTATATATATATGTACATATATCTCTTGTGCAAGAGTTCCCATACTTAGAATAAAAAGAGAGAGCAACCAAGAACAGTCTAGGAACCTCTAGGGTTGCTACAGTGATAAAAAAATTGTTTCTTCAATCTTTCAATTATTTGACACATCAAGCTTGGTATATTAGGTCTCCTAAGTGACGTGGTGGTGTTAGTTGGTCAAGGAAGCGCTTGGTTTGATGGATATGAAGACTTAGGTCTAGTAAGAGGCTTGAAAGGTATGTTAATTTCTAGCTTCATTTATGTAAATTAAAGCTTGTGGATGTATTAGGGGTGCATTAAATTGAAGGTAAAACATGAAAAGAGGGTTGGTTGTTAGTTTGAGTTGTGAATTTAGAATTTGGGGTTGAATAGGGACAAGCTTGCATATGAAATTATATTAATTTATAGTCATGTGTTTATGTTTATTTGTCATAAAAATAGTCCTTCTGGGGTGAAAGAAGTGTTGGAAAACTATGTGAATGTATACCTGTGGGTTAGCTTGAATTGGAGACCCATGGGAAGTGTAATGTTACATTTTAACGTTGGGGGATTTGCATTGGGCGTTGAAGTGATGTATTATAGTTCTTGGAGTATATAGGAAGTCTTGAATATGGTAGATGTTTACCTATATGTATGTTGCCCTGTTTTATAAAAGTGTGCCATAATAGCATTTTGTGGTATTTTTGATGTTGTGATGGCATTGGAGAGGGTTTATTGATGTTTTACGTTGTTGTTGTTGTTGTTGATTATTTGAGACGAGTTGAATTTTTGGGGTGGCATTTTCTAAGGGCAGATACTGACGAAAGTTTTATAAAAATTTGGAACAAAAAGTTAGGATTTAAGACCCGATATAGTTGTTAATCATTGGCATTATTGTAATTTGTGTAGACGTTGGACATCTGGAAGTATAAATTGGATTGGTCTTGTGTTAGAATTAGTTGAAGAAAGAAATCGCGGTATGTAAAGATTTCAATCTCTTGGCATGGATTAGTTAAGCTTAGTCAAAGTCCTACGTTTGAAAAATTCCTTTTTCTTCACAATTTGGGGTCCAAGTATATCCTTTGTTCGTTCCTTGGTATTCTTATAAAAATGTATTTATATTTTGACTATTGGGCATGTAGAGCCTGCAAGTTGTAAAAGTGTGAAATGGTTTAAGATGTTGAAAGAATGTATTTTGTTGGAGGGCGCAAATGCCCATAACTTTTGACAAAAGCCTAAATGGGATCTATGTTCAGTCCTTGCCATACTTATGCTAAATTAACTTCATCCTTAACTTTTTGAGTCTTTAAAATCCATGAATGGTATTCGTTTGACCAAAAGTTAAATAGTTTGGAAAACTATAGGTTCAAGTAGTTCCAAAATTACTAACGCGTACAACTTTCGACAGAAATTCTAAAAATCGTTCGAAGCCTATTCTAGTAATGTGAATAATGGGGGTTAAGTAAGTTCCTTTGAAATTACCTTTATGTGTGAATTTGAGCAATTTTGACAATATGCATAAATGAATAACTTCTTGATTTAAAAAAAATGAATATTCTGCATATCACTAAGTTTATGGAACTAGTTTTTATGCATGTGATTCTCACGACTCTATTCGTGCCATTATGGTCTTCTTCCCCCGGTTCCCAGGCCAGTTATTATCATGCGTATGTTAACTATATGTATATATATTCCAAAGCAGGTTGGATACGGTGGGTCGATTTGTCCATGGGCTGGCTTTTCTTAGTTGGAGACATAAGGAGCTGGTCTTGGGATATGTTGGCATCATGATGTGTGGGCATTGGGCCTCATTCACCCCGGCTCACGTGAGTGCTTGGCCGCTGTTCGCCTCAGATCACCTATCCTATGACGTGAGTGCTAGGCCATTGTTCACCTCGACTCACTTATGCTACAGTTGGGACTTGTGCTAGAGATTTTAGGGATTTGAAATTTCTAGTGTTATGCTATGGTATGGCGCGAGTTTGGAGGTCGCCATCGTTCCCGTCCGATATACATTACTTTGATATATTAAATAAAGAATTATTTTGATGTTTGCATGCAAGTTTGACTCATATATTTTTACTGGTATTATTACTCTCATTTAGATTTTGTACTTTTCGCTTTACATATTCGGTATATATTTCGTATTGACCCCCTTCGTTTGGGAACTATGTTTCATGCCCGCAAGTACTGATGCACAGGCTAGAGAGCCACCTTCTTAGGACCTCTGTCTACCGTTGAAGTGCCCTCTTTGCCTTAGGAGCAGATTTTTGGGATATACATGTACACTCATTTTCTGTATTTTGCATTTATGTATATTCGAGGGTATGACAAAGCCCTATCCCATCCTATGATTCAGTTCGTATGTGTAGAGGTCTGTGGATACATATGGGGGTGGGATATTGCATATTTTATGACTATGTATGTATGATACATTTATTGGGCGGTTCTACCACAGCGATGACCTTGTCGGCCCGCATATGTATATGTATCGATATTTGTTGTATGCTGGAGTTGTTTGCATATTTGGTTAGTCAATAAAACATAGGAAACTCTGCCAAAATTTTGATAGATTCCTTAGCTATGATAGTTGGAAATCCTATTTAGTTTTTGTCTGGGTGCCCAATTGGCACTAATCACGGTCCCTGGGTTGGGTTGTGATAAAAGTGGTATCAGAGCAGTTAGTTCTTAGAGTGTCCGCAGACTGTGTCTAGTAGAGTCTTGTTTATCGGTGTATCATCCACCACGCCTATAAATAGTAGGCTACAGGACATTGAAGATGTTACTCTTCCTTCTAATCTTAGATTGTGCGTTAGAGCGACGTTAATAGGATGATTCCCTCCCTGACAGAAATTATTTGAATTTCAGATACGCAGCCAAGGAAGAAACCAGTTGGCCGGAGGAAAAGACCTGGAGCAGTAGTTGGGGCCTGACATGATCGAGAAACTACCCGAACTCATGACCAGCCAGAGCCAAAGATTATTTTCCCGACAATGAGTTTGGTCACCCCACCAGCTCTAGAGGGTCAAGCGTCAGAACCTCCAACTCCCTAGCTAGGCGCAGAAATCGGGGAGCTGCAGGAGGTAGTGCAGTTGTTGACTCAGATTATGGCACGTTAGGCCCATAGACAGGAGGATGGAAATAGTCAGGCAGTCCATCAAGATAGTTCCCGGGCCCATGATTTTTTGGCTTGTGGACCACAAGAAGTCTTTGGGTCCAAACCTTCAGAAGATCCTCAGGAGTTCATGAGGCAGATACAACGTACTGTAAGGGTGATTGGGGCCTCCAAAGTGGAATCTATAGAGTTGGCATTCTATCGGTTGCATGATGTTACGGCAAATTGGTACAAGTCGTAGCTTTTATCCCAAGGTGCAGATGCCCAATTTGCTATTTGGGGCAAGTTCACTTAGGCGTTCCTGACTCACTTTTTACCTCCAGAGATTAGGCATACCAAGCAGGATAGGTTTTTTATGTTGAAGCAGCGAGGCCGGTTAGTTCGGGAATATAGTCTTGAATTCGACTCTTTGGCCCAATATGCACATGTACATGTTTCCAGCATGATAGATCGTATGCATCGCTATATTGTGGGGGTGGATTCATATTATGTGGATAGTTGTCTGGTATTGGCTGTTCAACCGGGGATGGATATTGCCCGCATTCAGGCCCATGCCTAGGGGATAGAGGACCATCGTCGAGGATACTAGGCGAACAGGCAGATGATAGGGGGACGCCAAATAGGGCTAGGTCATCCGATTCAGTAGCAGATTTCTAGGGTAGGCAGTCTTCAGGGCAGCAGAGTGTGCCTCCTCCTCGACCAGTGTGAAGCCTATCTTCGCAGACCTCCGATAGGAGACCAGCTACTATTAGTCAGTCAGGTGCAGGATCGGGTTCTAGCAGCCAGCAGAGATTTACTATACCCCCGTGTCCTCATTGCGGGAAACAACACTTGAGGGAGTGTTTTCGCTCTACAGGTGCCTATTTTATTTGTGGCCGTCAGGGCCACCTGATGCACGACTATCCTAATAGAGTTGGTGCAGAAGGGTCTACCCAGACTTCTGGAGCAGTCGAGCTTCTTCTTCTTCTTCAGTGGCTATGAGCCCTATGGGACGAGGTACCCCAGTGGCAACAGGTCGCGGCAGAGGTCGCAATGGAGTTCCAGGTTCCAACGGTCCTACTAACCACATTTATGCCCTAGATAGCCAACTAGACCAGGAGGCATCGCCTAATGTTATCATAGGTACATTATTTATTTGTTCCCAGGCTATGTATGTGTTGATTGACCCGTGTTCCACTTTGTTGTACATTTCCCTATTGGTTGCATGCACGATTGATATAGAGTCTGAACCAATAGAGCCTTGCGAGGTTGGGACACCGATAGGTGAATCTATTATAGTTAACAGGGTTTATAGAAACTGAACGGTATCTATTCTTGACCGCTGTACTCTGGCTGATTTGATAGAGCTAGATATGATGGATTTTGACATAATTATTGGTACCAAGGTTGATTGTCAGAAGAAGTTAGTTCAATTTCAGTTTCCCAGAGAGGCAGTTCTGGAATGGTCGGGTAATATTGCAACTTCGAGGGGTAAGTTTATTTCGTACCTCAAGGCTAGCAGGATGATCAGAAAAGGATGTCTTTGTCACCTAGTTTGGGTACATGATATGAATGCCGAGCCTTTAGCTCTCCAGTACTTTCCCGTAGTTAGTGAATTTTCGGACATATTTCTAGATCAACTTCTCGGTCTTCCTCTAGAGCGAGAAGTGGAGTTTGCTATAAATCTATTTCCTGGCACTCAGCCTATCTCGATCCCCGTATAGAATAAAGCTAGCTGTGTTAATGGAATTGAAGGAGCAGCTTAAAGATTTGTTGGAGAAAGGCTTTATTCCGCCTAGAACCTCTTCCTGGGGAGCTCTGGTACTATTTGTAAGGAAGAAGGACTAGACGCTGCGGATGTGTATTGACTACCGATAGCTGAGCAAGGTAATTATTAAGAATAAATACCCCCTCCCCAGGATTGATGATTTGTTTGACTAGTTACATGGAGCCAGGTATTTCTCAAAGGTAGACTTGCGATTAGGGTATCACCAGGTGCAAGTGCAGGAAGAAGATATTCCTAAAATAGCATTCAGAACTCGCTACAGACATTATGAATTTAGAGTTATGTCCTTCGGTCTAACAAATGCTCTATTGGTATTTATGGACCTTATGAATCGAGTGTTTAAACCATTCTTGGATGTGTTTGTGATTGTGTTCATTGACGACATCCTAATATATTCTCGATCTGAGAAGGATCATGCAGATCACTTGAGAACCATCTTTGGCATTCTTCGTTGCCAAAAGTTATATGCAAAATTCTAGAAATGCGAGTTTTGGCTATCTTCAGTGGCATTCTTAGGCCATATTATAGGAGCTGAAGGTGTTCGGGTAGATTCCCAAAAAATTGAGGCCGTAAGGAGTTGTCCTAATCCCACAACACCGATGGAGGTACGTAGCTTTCTGGGGCTAGCTGGTTATTACAGGAGATTTGTAGAGAAATTTACTTCAATTGTAGTGCCTTTGACAAAGCTAACGTATAAAGGGGCGAAGTTCTAGTTGTCCGATGCCTGTGAGCGCAACTTCCAGCTATTAAAGGAAAAATTGACTACAACTCCAGTTCTGACCCTGCCTAAAGGTCCAAAAGGGTACATGGTTTATTGTGATGCTTCCCGTTTGGATTTGGGGTGTGTATTGATGCAGCACGCCAATGTGATAGCCCATGCTTCCTTGCAGCTCAAGAAGCACGAGCAGAATTACCCTACCCATGATTTAGAGTTAGCTGGTGCAATCCATGCTTTAAAAATTTAGAGGCATTAATTGTACGGTGTTGATTTTGATATTTATATAGATCACAAAAGTATCCAGTACATATTTAAGCAGAAAGAGCTAAACTTGCGGCAGCGATGATGGTTAGAATTGCTAAAGGACTATGATATTGATATTCTCTACCATTCAGGGAAAGCCAATGTCGTAGTAGATGCGCTCAGTCGCAAGTCCATGGCCAGTTTAGCTGACTCACCCCTACAGAAGAAGGAGATTTTAAGGATATTTAGCAGTTAGCCAATCTGGGAGTTCAATTGATAGATTCGGTTAATGCAGTAGTTTCTGTCTGAGGCATAGCTGAATCTTCTATTATAGCAGAAATTAAGCAGAGGCAATATAAGGATCCTATCCTAGTTCGATACAGGGACATTGCCCTAGAGAAGGAGAAGACCCCGTTTGAACTTTCTCCTGATGGTATCTTATTGTTCAGATGCAGGTTATATGTGTCGGATGTTGTAGGTTTGCGACAGCAGGTTATGGGTGAAGCACACCATGCCCGTTATTCTATTCACCCTAGTTCAAAAAAGATGTATCATGACCTCAAGTGCTTGTATTGGTGGGGTGGCATGAAGCGTGAGATAGCAGAGTTTGTTGCCCAATGCCCAAACTGTCAGCAGGTGAAGATAGCATATCAGAAGCATGGAGGGTTGTTGCAGGGAATGGACATACCGACGTGGAAGTAGGAGATTATCAATATGGACTTTATTACAAGCTTGCCTTGCACTCCTCAAAGGTATGACTCTATCTCAGTTATTGTTGATAGGTTGACAAAATCAGCTCATTTTCTTCCAGTTCGGACTACCTACTCAGATAAGGACTATGTCAGATTGTATATTAAGGAGATTGTATGCCTTCATAGTGTTTCTATATCCATTATCTCTGATAGAGGCGCCCAGTTTACGGCAAATTTTTGGCGGTCATTTCAGGCGGGTTTAGGGACGCAGGTAAGTCTTAGCACAACATTCAATCCCCAGTCCGATGGTCAAGTCGAGTGTATTATCCAAATGTTAGAAGATATATACAGGCCTGCATGATGGATTTCCAAGGTAGCTGGGATGAGCACTTATCGTTAATTGAATTTTCATATAATAATGGTTACCATTCCAGCATTCAAATGACACCATACGAGGCATTATATGGTAGGAAGTGTCGATCACCGATCGGTTGGTTCGAAGTTGGTGAGGCAGAGTTGATTAGACCAGATGTAATCCAGCAAGCGGTGGACAAAGTGAAATAAATTCGAGAGCGGCTGTTAGCATCTCAGAGCCGTCAGAAGTCTTATGCAGATATAGTATCTCAGAGCCGTCAAAAGTCTTATGTAGATACTCACCGTTGCTATTTAGAGTTCCAGGTTGGAGATTGGGTATTCCTGAAAGTATAACCCATGAAAGGCATTATCAGATACGGTAAGAAAGGGAAGCTCATCCCAAGATACATTGGTCCGTATCAGATCGTTAGCAGAATAGGCAAGGTTGCCTACGAGTTAGAGTTGCCAGCGGATTTAAGAGGAGTTCACCCAGTATTTCATGTTTCCACACTTTGTAAATGCATTAGTGATTCTTCTAGAATTTTTCCTGTGGATGATATACAGGTTATAGAGGAACTGACTTTTGAGGAGCAACCCATCGATATATTAGACCGTCAAGTCAGGAAACTTTGAAACAAGGATGTAGTCTTGGTTAAGGTGATGTGGCACAATAATAATAGAGAGGAACTGACTTGGGAAGTGGAGGAGTAAATAAAGAAGAAATATCCTCATTTATTTCACGTATCTTTAGGTAATTCATTTTCCTTGTCAAGCACGACATATGATAACTAAGTTGTTCATTGTTAGATGTGGTGTTATAGACAAAGTTTGCATGGATAGTATGACATTCGAGTACAAATGTTCTTAAGAGGGGGAGGATGTTAGAACCCGTAAGTTCTTAATTGGTTCAATTTGGTAAAGTTTGGGACCAAATGTAAATTTCTTCTAAAGTGTAG
>JAOTQJ010176067.1:4425-20851 GCA_025642045.1 Solanum sejunctum
AGGGTGATAAATCCTACTTTTAGAAAAGGACTTCTAATTATGCACCCTCTATAGCAAGCACACCCGTCCAACAAAATAGGTATGATCAGAATTCTTATGGTCACTAGAATTTTAGGGCCCAAGGTTCTCCATCTCAAGCTAGTATGACCCAAGGTATGAAGGGAAAGCCACCTTGTGGTAAGTATGGTAAACTTCATCTGGGGGAGTGTCATATTGGCAGAGATGTCTGTTACTCATGTGGGCAGACTGGCCACTTCCAGTATGAGTTCCCAAAGAGGAGATAAGGTAAAGAAAGCAATAAAGCATTGTCCTCCGCAGCACCCGCAGCTAGCAGTCATTAGAAGAGTACTACTATGGGTGTAAGAGATAGGACAAATCATCTTTACACCATGGGTAATCGTTAGGATCAAGAGGCAGCACCATATGTTGTTATGGGTATGCTTTGGATCTTTACGTTTGATTATTATGCATTGCTTGACCTGGATGACACTCTGTCTGTTGTAGCTCCCTATATGGCTAGTATATTTGGGATCCTTCTAGAGTGTCTACTTGAGCCCTCTTCTATTTCCACTCCTACTGGTGAATCCATATTAGTTAAGAGGGTCTATAGAGATTGTGTATCATCTATCTATCATAGAAATACCTTGGCTGACTCGATAGAGTTAGAGATGGTGGATTTTGATGTGATCCTTGACATGGATTAGCTTCATGCCTATTATGCGTCCGTTGACTGTAGGGACCGTATTGTTGAGTTTTCGTTCTCAAATAAACCTGTCAGAGAATGGTAAGGGAATTCGAATTCACCTGAGGGAAAGTTTATCTCTTATCTTAGATCTAGAAAGCTAATCTCTAAAGGGTGTATCTACCACCTCGTATGAGTTAACTCTGATTATGTTGAGTCCCCCATTCTAGAGCGGGTCATGATTGTAAATGAGTTCCCTAAATATTTCCTGAGGATCTGCCTGGAGTCCCTCCTGATAGGGAGATTGACTTTGGGATCGATGTTCTCCCCAATACTCAACCTATCTCGATTCTACCTTATAGCATGGCTCCCGCTGAATTGAAAGAGTGGAAAGAGCAATTGAAAGACTTGTTAGAGAAAGGTTTCATAAGGCCTGGTGTTTCTCCTTGGAGTGCTCCTATCTTATTCATGTGTAAGAAAGATGGGTGTCTTAGGATGTATATATACTACCGACAACTGAACAAGGTCACAATAAAGAATAAGTATCCTCTCCCCAGTATAGTTGATCTATTTGACAAACTTCAAGGTACCTCTTGCTTCTCCAAAATAGAAATTAGATCGAGTTACCATCAATTCAAAGTAAGGAAACATGATATCCCCAAGACATCCTTTAGGACAAGGTGGCTATTTTGACTTCTTGGTCATGTCCTTTGGGTTGACTAGTGCACCTGCAGCATTTATGGACTTGATGAACCGAGTATTCATACCGTATCTTGACATGTTCATGATTGTATTTATTGATAATATCCTGGTATATTCTAAGATTGAAGAGGAGCATGCCAATCATCTTATAGTGGTTTTACAAACTCTCAGAGATTATGAATTCTATGCAAAATTTTCAAAGTGTGAGTTTTGGCACAAGTTAGCGGCCTTTTTAGGTCATGTTGTACTGGGTGATAGATTTGAGTGGATGCACATAAGATTGAAGCAGTTAAGAACTGGCCCATACCAACCTCTCTAACTAACATAAGGAGTTTCTTAGGATTGGCATGCTACTACCGTAGATTTATTGAGGTCTTTTCTTGTTTGTCTGCACCATTGATCAAGCTAATTCAGAAAAAGGTCAAGTTTCAGTGGTCTGATAAATATGAGGGGAGTTTTCAGGAGTTGGAGACTAGATTGACTGCAGTACTAGTTTGACCTTGCCCGATGGGATGGAAGACTTTGTGATATATTGTGATACATCCAGAGTTGGATTGGGTTGTGCGCTGATGCAGATGGGAAAGGTGATAGCCTATGCTTCCAGACAACTTAATATTCATGAGAAAAACCATCCGACTCATGATCTTTAGTTGGTAGCATCGGTGTTCACTCTGAAGATCTGGCGCCACTATTTATATGGAGTACATGTGGAAGTGTTCACTGACCACAAGAGCTTGCAATACATCTTTAGTCAGAAAGAGCTCAACCTGCGGCAAAACAAATGTCTGGACTTGCTCAAGGATTATAACATGAGCATTCTCCACCACCAAGGTAAGGCTAATATAGTTGTTGATACTCTAAGTAGGTTGTCTATGAGTAGCACTACCCACGTGGAGGAAGGGAAGAAAGAATTAGCTTAGGCACTTCACAGATTGGATCAATTGGGAGTACAACTTAAGGAGAATAAAGAAGGAAGGATTAATGTTTAGAATGGGTCTGCTTCATCTTTAGTGTCAGAAGAAAAGGAAAAGCAAGATCAAGATCCTTTATTACTATATTTGAAAGAGGATGTCCACAAGCAGAAGGTGATGGTTTTGTCCAAAAGGGGAGATGGAGTATTGAGATAACAGAGTCGATTATATGTGCTCAATGTTGATAGTGTTTGAGAGAGAATCATGGATGAAGCTCATAGATCTAGATATTCTATTCATCTTGGCTCTAAGAAGATATACCCCAACTTGAGAGAAGTCTACTGGTGAAATAGAATGAAGAAGGTCATTGCTGAATTTGTCTCGAAGTGCCCCAATTATCAATATATCAAGGTTGAAGACCAAAGGCCTTGTAGTTAGCTCAGAACTTTGAAATTCTAGAGTGGAAATGGGAGATGATCAACATGGACTTATTACCAGTTTACCAAGGTCCTAGAAGCAGTGTGACTCAATATGAGTGATCATTGATAGGATGATCAAGTCCGCTCAATTCTTGGCAATCAAGACAACTAACACTGTACAAGAGTATGCTAAGTTATACATTCATGAGGTAGTGAGGTTGCATTGGGTTCCCTTATCTAACTTCTTTGACATAGGAGCTCAATCCACCTCCTAATTTCAGAGATCTTTTCAGAAGGGATTGGGTACCATGGTAAATTTGAGTACCGCATTCCACGCTCAGATGGATGGTCAAGAAGAGTATACTATTTAGACATTTTAAGTCTTGCATCCTTGACTTTAAAGGAAACTGAGATGACCACTTGCCATTAATCGAGTTCACCTATAGCAATAGTTATCATATAAGTATCCAAATGGCCCCTTATAAAGCTTTGTACTGGAGAAAGTGTAGATCGCAATTTGTGTGGATTGAGGTTGCTGAAACTGGGTTGAATGGACCTTATCTAGTCCACCAGTCCATGGAGAAGGTGAAGGTTTTCACGACCCAAGCTTAGGTCCTAGACATGACATGATGATTGGGAACCCAAAGGGACCCAAACAAGCCTCTTAGCATATAAATCACACATCTTTGGTTGCGGAAGCAAAGTAAATAACATCAAGAGAGTATAAATAAGGATAAAGGGTCTAAGGGAAGTCTTTAATAGCATAAATCATAGAGGAGTCAAAGCTCAAGCATAATTACATCACTTGTCCAGCAACACCTCTAAACGTAGACTTGAGCGGGGACCAAGACACTTTTTGGGCTCACCCTCATAGTAGAAAGAGTTCAACATAAAGAAATATCATAAGAAAGAGTAGTATAACTAGTGTCCCCAAAGTTAAGGACTCACCAAAGTGCATCTTTAAGACATCCAAAACTAACCACATGGAGGCCGATCATGAGGGACTCCAGTTCCTATATGGTAACATCATATAGGCATAGAGTATACATTAGTATGATTGAATATACTAAGTATGTAGGATGTAATGCAATAATTGATAGATAACTAAATCAAAATGCATAGGCATAAGCAAGTGTAGTATCAATATAGCATGTACGATTAATGCTTGAAGTAAAACATGCTTAGTCATAATCAAGAAATGTAAATTCAATGTGGAATATATATATGCTCAAACCTTACACAAACATGCTTGAGATGGTCCACATAGTCACCCACTCTCCTTATGGAATAACTTTTTCAGAGAGTGTTATCAATACCCCTACCTTAGGACATATTCTTTTGGTAGGTAGCATAAGACGTCCCCTACTATATGATATAATCTCTTAGGTAGGAGATGTGAATTATTCTACCTTAGGATATTATCTTTTCCGTAGGAACCATGAATTTTACCTTATGACATGGCCTTTTCAGTAGGTGTTATAGGATATTCTTACCTTATGATATAATCTTTTTGGTAGGAGTCATGAAAATAGCTCATCAACCGTCACATTCAAATATCAAGAAAGAACTTCTCATTTTACCAAAAAACACAAAAAACATAGAAGACCAACAATTCACTTGCAATGCCATAAGTACTTTACATGAATTTAATACCCATATACATTTCCTTAATCATCATAAAGTCACTTGGCCCGTAAGCCATATAATAGATCATCAATAACTCAAGAATCCTTAACCGAATATTTTGTCAAACACTTAGTGGGTGTGTAATGCTAGTTTAAAACCATGCAATTAAATTGTGAAATCATATCGGAAAATTTAATATAAATCAACCCATCAACACTTGGAAACACCCTCATACAAGATACATTGAAACCCCTCATAAAATCTGATAATAGATTATAGATTCATAGCTCAAAACATGCTTAAACAGTCAACATTTTATGAAACTCCAACGTAGTCCATAGTCAAATTCATTGTAAGAAGTACCCATAGATAAATTAACTTAAAAACATGCAATTTATATAAAAAGGAAGGTTAGGCACCATGGTTGAAAGGACTCAATGATTGAAACCCAGATACCTCAACTTTTGAGATTTCCTTGAAAAAGATTTGAATGAGAACTTGAAGCTTGAAAGAAATTCTTGAGATCCGAAATGAGTTTGGGACACTTGAATTAAGATGAAATATTTGGCTAAGTGTTAGAGAGGGTTTTGGGGAATGTCTTGAATGATATGGAGTTGAAAAATGACTAATTATAGGTTTTTTTCCATATAGGAGGGCTTAGGGCCAAGACCCCAAGGCCTTGGACCAAAATAGGAAACATTTACAATAAAATACATAGGTCCAAGCCCTGGCTGCGCCGCGCCAGGGGCGTGGAATCTCACTGTTTTGTCTCAACTTTGAAAAATGAAAATTAGCTATGGTTGCTCTAAAATTTGGGTTATACCTATTTCACACCCAATTTTGCCCTCTGATCATGAATATGAAGTCAAATTTTTAATATCATGCATAAATATTTAGATATATGGAATTTACGATTATGGGCATTTTTGAGGCATCATTTCAGGCATTTTTGGGGTTGTTTCAATATCTCCCCCTTTAGAACATTCATCCCCGAATGCAATAAGAGAAGTAATTATGAAGATTTCACACCAACATGAATGCAATAAATGCACTTAAATATCATTTTCTAAATCTCAACATGAATGTCAAAATCACCATTACTTGTCAACATAAACATGAATGCATGCAATAAACATAAAGGATGAAACTTAAGACTTGAAATCATATAAAGGGCTTAGTTGTTATCTTAGGCTTAAATAGAGTGAAAGAGGTATGAATATAGCTTCTTCAAGTCCACTCTGGCTCCCTGAGTGACACTTTCTACTCGACGATTCTTCCAAGAACCTTGACGAACTCCATATCTTTATTTCCCAACTTTCCATATGTCTAGACCATATTTTCACCGGAACCTCCTCACCTCCTCCTCAAAATCTACAACCTCTGGGAACTATAGCACTTGGGTCACTAACACATCTCCTCAACCTTGGCACATGGAAGATCGAATGAACTATATTCATATCCATAGGCAACTTCAACTCGTTTGCAACCTTACCGATTCTCTTTATCACCCTATAAGGACCCTCACACCTTGGGCCCAATTGTCAAGCTTATACACACATAGCCCATCTTGGTACCTAAAGTCGCGATCTCCCTCCCAGGAGAAAACCTCTATTCTCAACTTCACTCAACCTCATCCCTAACCTAGTCAACTAGTGTACTTCTCCAACCACACTTTTTCTAACCAAAGATTACCCACTTCTCATAATTAGCAAGCAACCTCTTATTCCTCAAAATTCACAATATCAACCTCAAATGATTCACAAGTTCTTTCTCACTTCCAGAAATGAACCAACATATCATCACTAAAGGCCACAACAAACACATTAATGTAGGGTTTAAAGACCCTATTCATGAGACTTATTGACATAGCTTGTTGACTGGCCAAACCAAAATATAGCACCCCAAATTTAAAATATCGAAAAGGACATCAAGAATTCATTGACCACCGGAATTGGCTTAGTAAGAAGGAGATTAGGCTCAATATCCCTACTCTTATAGGATGATAAATGCACTCCTTAGAGATCAATTGGACCTCAAAACAAGAAATGAACTTATAGCTCCATTACCACCTTACAATTCCCACTCAAGGACAGGTTAATTAGGGAATTAGAATCTAACTCTATGGGTTCTACAATCAATAGAGACACAGTATTCATATAACCAATCCATCCCAAGAATGACATCAAAATTTACCATATCTAATTCAATAAAATTACAAGGCAAGACCTAATGCAATATGACAACAGGAAAATTTCTATAGACTTTTCTAGCAATAGGCTTTTCTAGCAATACTAGACTTATCAATGGGGGTAGACACTTGCTCACATAACAATTTGGGACACATATGAAGCCTATTAGCAACAACAAGGAATAAGGAAAGAAATAGTGGCACCCAGACCTATCAATGCATACACTTCAAAGTCAAAGGAAGCCTCAACATACCAGTAGCAACAACGGTACCTCATCCCCTCCTTGCCTCCCTTGAAGAGTACAAAACTGATTATGTCGTGCAACACCTCCTTGCTGGCCACCTTGAACCCCTTGATCAATACGACCACCTTGACCATGTGATCGGCCATCCTTGCCCTTATTGTGAGCATGTGGACAATCCATAATTTTATGGCCCATCTCACCACACCCAAAGCATGCACCCGTGTTCCTCCAACTTGCGCCACCATGATTCCTCCCATATTTTTGGCATCTAAGATGAGTTACCCCATCATCACCCCTTGGAGCCTTGGGTTAGGCGCCCCATGCTTAGCAACCATTTTATTTGGAGCACTAAAGGATCCTTGTCCTTGAAACTCAATACCTTGTTAGAACCTGTCATTCTCAAACCGACCCCTCTTGGCCTCACCATTTCTTCTTTTTCTAAGATTTCCCCCCTCTAATTATTTGGCATAAGTCATGTGGAAGGACAAGTCAATATCACCTATCAACATGGAGGCATGACACTCCTCATTCACCAAATCGGATACACCCATCACAAACTTGTTCATCCTAGACCTTGGCTCGGCTACCAAGTTGGAGCATATTTGGAGAGTTGGTTTAACTTGAGGGCATACTCCCTTACACTCATCGACCCTTTCTTTAGATTAATGAAATCCATCATTTTGGCCTCTCTTAGCTCAAGAGGGAAGATTCGATTGAGAAATACCGCCTTAAACTCCTCCCAAAGAATAGCATCATTGTTTCCCTTCTCCACCTTCCATTAGGTGAACGAAACTTAAGCTAGCCCCTTAAGTTGGTAGGCCGCGAACTCCGCTTTCTCCTCCAATCTAACCTATATAATAGACAACACTTTATATACTTCATCAATAAATTCTTGAGGATCGTTATCCACTTTAGACCCATGGAACACTGATGGGTTCATTCTAGTAAAATCCCTTACCCTAGAAGCCGGAGTTGGAGCATAAGGGGTTCGGACCTCTTGGTGAATTTGGTTAGTCATTGCATGTGCCAACATAGTAATAGCATTTCCGAACTCAACTTCGGTAGCCTCTTTATCTTGAGAAGCTTGAGGAGCAGGGTAAGTCGGTTGTCCTGCGGGTGCATGGACCCTCCTTAGTTTCCCTCTTTGAAGCGGCATGATCTAGAAGAGCAAAGAATATTTGTTAGGGGGAAAACCTTACCCTATAACTAAGGCACAAGATATACCATGAATAAGTCAAACATTTCCTAAAATACCTCATAGCCTCCCATTCATAGTTATGGTGCACTTCATAACCATGAATAAGACTCTAATTGATACAGTGTGTTGGATTTTGAGGACCATTAATAACCTAGTGCTATGATAACAAGTTTGTCATGACCCAAGACTAGGGCGTAAATAGGACACGATGAAAGGGAACCCGAAGGGACCCAAACAAGCCTCTTAGCATTTCAATCACACATTTTTGGTCGCAGAAGCAAAGTAAACAAGATCAAGCGATTATAAATAAGTATAAAGGGACTAAGTGAAGTCTTTAATAGCATAAATCATAGAGGATTCAAAGCTCAAGCATAATTACATCACTTTTCCAATAACACCTCTAAACGTAGACCTGAGTGGGGGCCAAGACAATTTCTGAGCTCACCCTTATAGTAGCAAGAGTTCAACATAAAGAAATAATATAAGCAAGAGTAGTATAGCTAGTGTCTTCGAACTTAAGGACTCACCAAAGCTCATCTTTAATATGTCCAAAACTAACCACGTGGAGGATGATCGAGAGGTGCTCCGGTCCCTACATGGTAACATTATATAGGCATAGAGTATGTATTAGTATGTTTGAATGTACTAAGTATGTAGGTTGCAATGCAACAAGACATATGACAACATAGTCAAATGCATAATCTTAAGCAATTGATAGGTATAATATCAATATAGCATGCGTGATTTAATGCTTGAAGTGAAACATGTTTGTAAATCATATAATTTCCAAATATACATCATATGTGTGGAAAGAGACCATAACCAACATAGACGAAGCAAATTACTACTTGGAATCTTAGACATGGCATCCCCTTGGAAGGTGATTGATGTATCCACCCCTCAACAAGGTTATTGGGTATGCCACCCCCTAATAAGGTGATCAAGGTATCCACCCCTCAATATGATGATTGGGAATGTCACCCCACAACAAGGTGGTCAATGTGTCCACCCCTCTAGATGGTAATTGGGCATGTCACCCCCCAACAAGGTGATTGAGACATGTCACCACCTCAACAAGGTGATTGAGCATGTCACCCCTATGGTCTACTTGAAACACCATAGATATTTTTCATACATTCAATGCCTACATGCAAACCCTTAATCATCATATAGTCACTTGATTTGTAAACTATATAATAGATCATCAATAACTTGAGAATCCTTGTCAAGACATTTTAGCAAACACTAGGTGGGTGTATAATGCTAGTTTATAATCATGCAATTCAAGAGTGAAATAATATGAGAAAACTCAATGTAAATTAACCCACCAACATATAGTAAAACCCTCATGTAAGATACCTTGAAATCCATCATCAAATCCATAATAGGTCATAGTTTCATAGCTCAAAATATGCATAGTCTCAATAGACAAATCCAATTCATAGTATAAATTTGAAATAGATAGATATGCATAATCAAATCAAACTTTTATAAAATCCAAACATAATTTATAATCAAAATCCATATTAAGAGATACCCATATATGATACAACTTGAAAACATATAATTTTCATGAAAAGGAGGATTAGGCTCAATGGGTAAAAGGACCCAATGGATGAAACCCACATACCTCAAACTTGAGTTTTCTTGAGATGATCTTGAAGAGAACTTGGAGCTTAAAGAGAATTCTTGAGTTCGAAAGATAGGCTTGAAATCCTTCAAATTTAAATGAGATATTGAGTTAAGTCTTAGAGAGGTTTTTGAGAGGGTCATGAGTGATATAGAGTTGAAAAATAGCTAAGTATAGGTGTTTTCATGCAAAACTAGGTATGGGGCTATGACCCCAATGCCCTTGGCCGAGAAAGAAAAACTAAGGAAAAAGTTGAACTAGTCCGTGACGCGAAGGCAGATTTAACACTAATGTGCATCCAGTTCATGTCGCGACCTGGTCGTGGATGCATAGTAGATAAGAAAAATTAGCAAAAATTATTTTTCACTACGGGTCCTCTAAATTTTGGGTTATACCTATTTCTAATCAATTTTGCTCCCTGATTGACAATATAAAGTTGAATTTTTGATATTGTGCATAAATTTAAGATATATGGAAATTATGATTATGGACATTTTCGAAGCATATTTTTGGGGCATTTTAATATATCCTCCTTGGGAACATTCATCCCCGAATGTCAAAAAAACATGCATAAGAGAAGTAATTGTGAAGATTTCAGGATGAAATTAATGGAACAAATGCATTTAAACATCATTTTCAATAATCTCAAGATGAATGTCAAAAATCACCATATACTTGTTCAGATAAACATGAATGCATGCAAAATGACATACAGGATGAAACATAAGACTTGAAATCATATAAGGGACTTAAATTAGTACCTTCAACTTGAGTGGAGTGGAAGAGATATAGATATCGCTTTCTCATGTCTGCCTCAGCTTTCCATGTGGCACTTTCACCTTGTTGGTTCCTCCAAAGGACCTTGATGGAAGCTACATCTTTGTTTCTCAACCTCTTCACTTGTCTATCCAAAATCACCATTGGGACCTCCTCATAAGTCAAATTATCTTCTAGAATATCCATAACATCCAAGGGCACTATAGTACTTGGGTCACCCACACGCTTTCTGAATATGGACATATGGAAGACCTGATTAACCATATTCATCTTCATGGGCAATTCCAAATCGTATGCAACCTTACCCACTCTCCTAAAACATTTATAAGGACCCCTAAAACTTGGGCTCAATTTTCTCTTTTTGCCAAATCGAACCACACCCTTCATAGGTGAGACTTTCAACTAAACCCAATCACCAACCTTAACCTCCAGATCTATTCTCGTCACATCGGAGTAAGACTTTTGTATACTATGGGTTGTTTTCAATCTCTCTTTTATCAAAATAACTTTTTCTAGGGCTTTCATGACAAAATTCGAACCTATAAAAGCCATTTTCCCCACTTCAAACCACCCAAATGGGCATCTACAATGCCTACTATAAAGAGCTTCAAAGGGAGTCATACCAATGTTTGAGTGGTAGCTATTGTTGTAAGCAAATTAAATGAGTGGAAGATGTTCATCCCAACTACCCAACTTCTAAGCATATCCTCAAGGTTTGGATAGTCCTCTCATCTTGACTATCAGTTTGAGGTTGAAAGGTTGTGCTAACCTGAACCTTGGTACCAAGACCTCTTTGGAAGGACTTCCACAAGTGAGAAGTGAATTTAGCAGTAAGATATAAAATGATAGACAAAGGCACCCCATGAAATCTAACAAACTCATGTACATACAACTTGGTATTATCTTCGGAACCATAAGTGGTTTTGACTGGTAGGAAATGAGCATACTTTGTCATTCTATCCACAACAATCTAAATAGAGTCAAAATATTTCCTTGTTTTAGGCAAACCAACCATATAATCCATGTTGACTTCTTCCCACTTTCAAGTAGGAATCTTTATATCTTGGGCTACGCCACCTGACCTTTGATATTTGACTATCACTTGTTGGCAATTGTGACATCCGGACATGAACATGCTAATGATCTCTCTTCCTACCACCCCACCAATACTCTTCTCTCAAGTATCTATACATCTTTGTAGACTGGGGTGATTGGAGTATGAAGAATTATGGGCCTCTTTCAAGATCAATTCTTTCAAGTTACCCATATTTGGCACACACAATCAACTTTGGTACCTAAGAGCACCATCTCCCCCTTAGAAAAAAACCTCCACTTTACAATCTCTCACCAAGGCCTTCAACTGTAGCAAGGCGGGGTCAAGATCTTGCTTTGCCTTTACCTCTTCAATCAAGGACGATTTAGAAATGTCAACAACCACTACACCACCATTGTCAACTTCAACCAACCTAACCCCAAATCAAGCTAATTGGTGAACCTCTCTAATAACCTATTGCCACCATCATCAACATGAGCTAGACTACCCATAGACTCCCTACTTAGAGCATCGACCACCAATATTAGCTTTGCTAGGGTGATAATCCACACTCATATCATAATTTTTAAGGAGCTCTAACCACCTTCTTTGTCTCGAGTTAAGATATTTCTAGGGGAACGTGTATCGGAGACTCTTGTGGTTGGTAAACACATCAAAATGAACTCCATACAAGTAGTGACACTAAATTTTCAAAGCAAATACTATTGCTACCAATTCAAGATTACGGGTGGGATAATTCTTCTTATGCACCTTAAGTTGTCTAGAGACATATGCGATCACCTTACCATTTTTCATTAAAATATACCCCAAACCAATTCTTGAGGCATCAAAATATACAACAAATCCTTCTAACCCTTTTAGTAAAGACAAGATAGGAGAAGAGATTAACTTATCATTTAATGTTTGGAAACTCTTTTCACATTCATCAATCCACATGAATTTTGCCTTCTTTTGTGTCAATTTAGTCATAGGAGAAGCAATAGAAGAGAAACCAATTACAAACCTCTGGTAGTAACCTACCAAATCCAAGAAAAGTCTAACTTTTGATGGAGTCACAAGTCTAGGCCAATTTCTGGTCACCTCCATTTTCTTAGGATCCACCTTAATAGTGAGACCTCGTATTTCCAAAATATGATAGGTGGCATGTTATATAAGACATATATGATTATGGATAGGACCTAATGATAATAAGCCTGCCAAGAGGTGGTAATATCAAGGACTTAATGTTTTAAGACAAAGGAATTGCCTAAATACACATTTGGGAATAGAGAAATGGCACGAGTGGCACCTTGGCCTTTTTAGAAGGTTTAAATTAGGTTTTACTTTCGGATGGGACTAAGAGTGTATAATTTGCTAATAATAGATTTTTGAAGGTTACTTTAATAGCATAAAGGTCATGCAATATGTTTTGGAATCAAGAAAGTTGCAAGATAAAGTTTGGCAAAAGTTATCGTAAGTTTCGTTAAGAAATCCTTTTTAAATTTGGCTCAAATGTATCAAGTAATATCTCCCAAAATATAAGGAGTTAGAGGTATTTGATCTACCAAATCGAAGATCAACGAGTCTAGTTTATCACGTACAAAACTGTGGATACACTAACCTCAGAATAAAAAGTTATGCAAGTTTTACTAGGACTGCTCGAGCAGGAAACCAGATCATGGACTGGGTCGGGTTGATGCACCTACATGTCGGCTAATTTGAGATTTTTAAAGCTTAAATCAGTCCCATTTCATCCTGAAATAGACCATAAACTGAATATGAAGTTCTCTCAAGGTCTCCAAGTGATTTAGGTGAGTTCTTTGCATTTTTATCTTTAAAATTCATCCCCGTGCCCAGAAATGTGTGCCTTACGCTTTGAAATTAATTTTCCCTCCTATTAGCTATGTATGGGGTTGTTTTTGATCTTTTAAAAAAGAGTGTTCTTGCTGATAATTATTGGTTTGCAGCTCGTCTATTTAGATAACACTTTTAGGGCTCCTTTATGGTCATTTTTGCAAAGTTCTATGGACATTTCCTCGCGTAAATACTATATGGCGAGTCTGGTCATTAATGCTGAATTTTGGACTATTTATAGGTGTGTTTAAGCTACATATATATAGTGGTTGCAAAGGTTAGGATGTAAAGAATAACTATCATGAAGAGACTTTAGGCCATTGGACATTCGTTGGAAAGGTATGTTAAGGCTAAGTTCCGTCCTTCCTTTTAGTATGAAATTTGGAAAGTTTCCCAAAAAGTCAAATGTGATATCTTAATATTCTATTGCTAGAAATACCTTTTGTGAAAGCCATTGGAATTGCAGCTGCATTATTTTCATGATGGTATTAGGTTAACATTCCATTCGTTTGTTTAAACTGGACATTCAATATCTATATATCATTTTGTCAGGTTTCCTGGCTACCTATCCATTTGTTCGAGGCATTTCTATTCGTGGGGTAGTGTCATCAAGATAAATGTATATTACGATAGGGATATAGTATTCCTAATCAGTACTCCTTCCATACAAAAATATACTTGAAGCACTTAATAAGTGATGCATTGATTTCCGATAATCTCTAGCGTAATGCTCCTATTTAAATTGCTAATGCACTTGATTATGTTTAAATATGTTCTTTTACTAATTGATATGGGACCACATATAAGCATTATGTAAAGCAACTTTATGAACAGTTTCAAAGTTAAGGCCTCATTCTAAATGTTGAGTTAAGCTGTCAAACTTATTCAAAAGACATGTAAGATCCCACGAGTCATGTGTACATACTACAACAATGATTATGTTATTATGAGGATAAGTGTACCAATGAGCCAAGATTGGCTAAATTTATGCCATGGTCCTACAATGTGCATTTAATATTCATATCATACATGGCACATTATGCATGGACTCTGAGCTATAATCACAAGAATGGGGCCTATTTGCCCAAATGATTATATACATATGTATATGGTACAAATGGCTGCAAGTTGGAAAATATGATGCCGGTTCACTACCAGAAAGGACCACCATTGCTAGCATTTGGTTGGGTATGTCATGCATTTGCATCTATATATATATTCATGACATTCGATACTCTAGTATACCATGCATATTTGATCACTAGGAGGTTGATTATTGGTCACTGAGGTTACTTGAGATTTTTGTTATAGGTGGTATTTCTATTACCCTTTTTACTGTTGTTATCTATGGTTTTACTTTTTGCCTTACATGCTTATACATGTGTATTCGTACTAATGTCCCATTGCCTAGGGAGGCTGTATTTTATTTTGTCCATGCAACTTTAGATAAGGACTCTGATCAATCACTCCACTAGGAGCCCAGTTCAGCTGTGAGTTGATAAGCTTCACCTCTTTATGGAGCTTTCACGGGATGCTTACTTTTTGTTGTACAGTTGGGTATAGTCGGGGCCCTATCCCAGTAGTATTAGTGGTTCTCTTAGAGGCTATTGTGGACCTGTTATTTTACATTGGTTCTTTTATACCATTCAGTTTCTAGTATAGGATTCACATGTATATATAGTGTGCGCCTGTACCTCTGTTGTTGCAGCTTGTCGGCTAGCTAGTCCTTTATCATTTCGATTTACCTATTTTAATGTACTTGATTTGTTGTTGACAAAGTCATGACCCAAATAGTCCAGGCTTAGTTTTTTAGATGTTATACTGTCCGATTTTCTTTTACCCCTAGTTTGGTTGCCTAGCATGTTTAGTGGATTACTCGGCCAATAATGGTATCGAGTGCCAGTCATGCCTTCACCATTTTTGGGCCGTGACAAACATGTTATTGGAGTAGCTCATGTCCTAGGGAGTCCACAATGCCATGTCTAGTAGAGTCTTACTTTTTTGGTGTGTTATGCACCACACTTATAATCAGGAGGCTACGAGGCAGTTAGCGTTGGTTACCTTTCTTTCACTTAATAGATCGTTCTATAGAGTAAAGTTATAGGAACATATGAAATCTTAATCACAAGGATATGGCACATTGTGAGATATATATGGATCCGAAAGAATAGACCAGTCGTCCCTTACTGGGTTAGGCAGATATCCCCATATTGAGAAACATAGAGAGCCTTTAGTATCCATAGTACCAGATTCACCAGTACCTGTCGAGGTCCAAAGACATCCAACACCCCTAACCCTACTAGAGACTAGGGAGCAGGGTATAAGATAGTCTATTCAGCTACTCACTAGGATGGTTTCTCTTCATAAGACACAACTAGGGACAAAATTCGATGCCAGAAGGGATCAAATAGAAGCTCAAAGATAAAAGAGTTTCTTCACTTGGCCCCACTAGTATATATAGTGTCCAGTCCCACTGAGGATTATTAGGACTTTATATACCATATGTATAGTGTATTGAGGGTGATACATGCCTTTGTCGCTGTGGTAGTAGAGATGGCTACTTTTCGACTATGTGATGTCGCCATATTGTGGTACGATACATGGGAGAGATATAGAGGGCCTAATGCTCCGCCAGCAAAGTGGGAGGACTTCTCTGAGGCATTTTTATCCCATTACTTGCTATTGAAGGTTCGAGAGGCCCGTCTCGACTAGTTTATCAATTTGAGGTAGGGGAATATATGTGCAAGGGAGTATAGCCTTAGGTTCAATTCTTTGGATAGACATACGCAAGATATTGTATGTACCATAAGTGCTATAGTTCATCATTATGTGGATGGGTTAGGGGATCATTGATTAGAGACTACAGGATAGCCTAGGATGGGTAGATATTTCTCATATACAGGCTTTTGCTCAGACTACAGAGGACCTTTCTCATTGGATTCGGTATACATGTAAAGATGGAGAAGAATAAGAGCGCTTATACTATGAGGTCTTATATAGAGCTACAGTGTGATTTTAGGCCTCTTTTTCAATGATATCCACCTCCATCAGTGGGTAGTTTGCTGCCATAGATACAGGGCCAGCGATTTGATCGTTACGTTTAGTTAGGTCCGGGGCAGAGTTCACGCTAGCCTGAGAGCCATTGATAGGATCTCTTTACA
>JAOTQJ010176077.1:0-24144 GCA_025642045.1 Solanum sejunctum
ACTCTGCCGAATTTTTGGTAGACTTTTAGGACTTTAAGTTAAGGTTTTGTGATTTAATGTTGGTTTAAGTGCCTAATGGGCACGAGTCATTGTCCCGGGGTTGGGCTGTGACAGAGAGGGGCAAGGTGGAGGTTTTCTACTAAGGAGGAGATGGTTTCCTTAGATACCAAGGTAGGTTATATGTGCCTTGCATTGATGAGTTGAGAGAACGGATTCTTGAGGAGGGTCACGGTTCTTCCTATTTTATTCACCTCGGTTCTACCAAGATGTATAGAGATTTAAGGGATATGTATTAGTGGGAAGGTATGAAGAAAGACATTATAAAATTTATTTTCGGTTGTCATAGTTGCCAACAAGTCAAAGCTAAACATCAAAGGTCGGGTGGCCTAACCCAAGTCATAGAGATTCCCAGTTAGAAGTGGGAAAAGATTAATATAGATTTTATGGTTGGGTTGCCCAAAACTAGAAAGGGGTTGGATTCAATTTGGGTTGTGGTTGATAGGATGACAATGTCAGCTCATTCTTTACTAGTTAAAACTATTTATAGGGCCAAATACTATGCTAAATTATACATTCATGAGTTAGTAAGATTGAATAGGGTGCCCCTGTCTATCAGGTTGGATCATGGTGCTCAATTTACTTCACACTTTTGGAGATCCTGCTAAAGAGGTCTTGGAACCAAGGTAAAGCTTAGTATTACCTTTCACCCTCAAACAGATAGCCAAGCTGAAAGGACTATCCAAACTATTGAAGATATGCTTAGGGCTTGTTTTTTGGAGTTCAATGGTAGTTGAGATGATAATCTTCCATCAGTTGAGTTTGCTTATAACAATAGCTATCATTCTAGCACTTGTATGCTTCCTTTTGAGGCCCTCTATGGTAAGCATTGTAGATTATCAGTTGGGTGGTCTGAATTTGGAGAAATGGAGTTTTTGGGTCTGGATCTGGTTATGGATGCTATTGAAAAGGTAAGGATGATTAGAGAAAGGTTAAAATCAACCCAAAGTTACGAAAAGTCTTATGTCGATATGAGAAGAAGGGAGCTTGAGTTTAAAGTTAGTGATTTGGTTTATTTGAAAATGTCATCCATGAAGGGTATAGTTTGTTTTACTAGGAAGAGTAAACTAAGTCCAAGATTTATGGGTCCTTATAGGGTGATGAAGAGGATTAGTAAGGTGTCCTATGAGTTAAATTGCCTAGTGAAATGGAATTTATTCATCGGGTCTTCCATATGTCTATTTCGAGGAAGTATGTGGGTGACCGTTATGTTATTGTGCTTCTTGATGTTGTGGGGGTAGTTGTAGAGAACTTGACATATGAAGAGGTTCCAGTAGAGATCTTGGATAAATAAGTGAAGAGGTTGAGGAACAAGGATGTTGCTTTAGTTAAGGTCCTTTGAGGCTGATGTCTTCATGATTAATCTTCTTATATACATTTCTTTGACATTCGGAATATGCCTCAGAAGTACCCAGAATCGTACATTCCACATATCTCAAAATCTAAGGCATGATATCGAATATCCGACTTCATATTCTTGATCAGCGGTCAAAGTGAGTGAGGAGTGGGTCTAACCTCAATTTTCAAGTAAACGAATCACAATTTTATTTTCCCAAAAATCAAATTCCAGTGAGCAATCTGTGCCCCTTGTCATTTAGGAAATGTTTCCCTTCTTCATGATCTATATTGTCCTATAAAACTTAAGTTAAGGTCTTCCCCTAAGGAATATTCTTTTGCTATTTTAGATCATGCCTATCCTGAGGGAAATAAGAGCTCCTACATCTAAAGAACAACCAACTCATTGAGAGTTCCGAGATGATATTGCAATGTTAGCTCAATCCATGACCAATCAAATCAACCAAGGGGCCAAAACCCCTCATGCTCCTACTTTAACATCTAGAGTAAAAGATTTCATGAGGATAAACCCACTAGAGTTCCATAGGTGTAAAGTGGATAAGGACCCACAATAATTTATTGATGAGATGTACAAAGTGTTGTATTTTATAGGTGTTAGATCGGAGGATAAAGCAGAGTTAGCGGCCTACCAACTCATAGGGGGTGGCATAAATATGTTTTTCCCAATGGAAAGAGGATAAGGGGAAAAACAATGTGATCCTTTGGGAGGAGCTTAAGGCAACATTTCTCATTTGGTTCTTCCTGCTTGAGCTAAAGGAGGAAAAAATAATGGAATTCATGAATCTAAAGCAAGGGTCAATGAGTGTGAGCGAGTATCCCTCAAGTTCAACCAACTCCCAAAATATGCTACACAATTGGTTGCCGACCCAAGGTCTAGAATGAACAAATTTGTGATAAAGATATCCAATTTTGTTAATGAGGATTGTCGTTCCACTATGTTGATTAGTGACATGGACTTGTCCCACCTAATGACTTATGCCAAACAATTAGAGGGGGAATAGTTGAGGAAGAGGAGAAGTGGTGAGGCCAAGAGGGTCTTTTTGAGGGTAAGTTCCAAAGTCCCAAGGGTAACCGATTCCATCAAGGACAAAGTTTTTCAAATGCTCCTAATAGAAGGGTTGCTATAATAATCAAAGATTCCTAAGTGGAGATGGTGTAGTGCCTAACCTCTTGTGCCAAAGGTGTTGTAGGGGCCATAGTGGCCCATGTTTAAGGGTCATTAATGCTTGCTATAGTTGTGGAGAAGTGGTCCTCGTAATTAAAACAAGGGTAAAGATGTTCGTCCACAAGGTGCAAATGCGGTTCCTACAAGAAGAGGAGGCCATCAAGGAGGTTCCCCAAGGAAAAATCGGTTCTATGCTCTTCAAAGGAGGCAAGGGGTAGATAAGGTGCCCGATGTCATCATTGGTATGTTAAAAGTCTTTGATTTAGATGTGTATGAATTGATATACCTGGGTGCCACTCTTTCTTTTGTTACTCCCTTTGTTTGCAAAAAGTTTTGTCTTAAACTCGAATTGTTGTGTGATCCATATGAGGTGTCTACTCCCATTAGTACATCTATTTTTGCTAGAAGAGTCTATAAATCTTGTCCTATTTGCATTTTGAATAAAATATCTTGTGATTTTGTTGAGTTGGATATGGTGGATTTTGATGTTATTCTTCGGATGGATTGGTTACACGCATACTATGCTTCTATTGATTGTAGAACCTGTAGAGTCAAATTCCAATTCCCAAATGAGCCCGTTCTTGATTGGGAGAGTCATGATGTGGTGGTCAAAGGTAGATTCATCTCTTGCATTAAAGCCCATAAGCAGATTTTTAAGGGGTGTCTCTAGCATCTTGAGAGGGTTAGGATGTTGAGTCCGAAGGCCTTTCTATAGATTCTGTTCCGGTGGTTAATAAGTTTCTTGATGTTTATCAAAATGATCTTCCCGGTATTCCTCCTGAAAGGGAAATGGCATAGACCTCCTTCCTAACACTTAACTGATTTCTATTTTTCCTTACACATTTTTACACTAGCACTACACACCCTCGAGCAGTTATTTGATAATTAAAAAGTGTAATTCTATTAAGAGTGACTTAATATTTCGTGTGTCCATTCCAAGTAGACATAATGAGTTCACATTAATTACTTGTGACTGTTTAAGCTTTGAAAATGAAGCTTATTTCAACATCCATAGCTTCACGGCAGAGTTATTTGAAGCACTACACACTGAAAATAAAACAAAACTAATAACCTCAAATAACTGAATGGTTAGGTGTAATACATTGATCTCTTTTGGAGTCAGTGCCCATCACAAATTCATTATCGTAATGGTTAAAGTGAAACTGTATCTCTTGGATTATTTTTACTTGCAAAACAATTATGGGCCAAATTGCAACCCTTCCAAAATTTGAAACTCAACTTTTAGGACTTTAAAGTTTGTTTGGGCTTTAACTGAAAACTGAGAATTTTTTTTACAAATATATACTTTTAGTCCAAGACTAATAATGATAATTATAAGTATCAATAACAAAAATATAGACAAAGAAATTGAAATTTTTTATTATTAAAATGAAATATTAGTTATTTAGTGTGTTGCCTCTATAGGAGATGCTCATTGGCATGGAAAAGTATGTCTTAGAGCCTTCAAGGTGACACTGAAATTGCAGAATAAAATGTTAGGACTAACTAGTAGGCAACATCCATCCCTACTATAAAGTACACAAGATTGACTCAACTAGAGCAAGGGCTTGAAAGGAGAACAAAAATAGTGTCATATAAAATGGAAAGATGCGAGTATTTTCTTATAAACAGTAAAAACTGTGTCTTGTGAACAATAGAACCTTTATTACTTAGATATGAACAATGACACAATCATAATCAATGACTCTGATATGTAATTTGTAATTGAGAACCTTGCATACTACCACATTTGGAAGAATACTATAAACATGACTGGTAGAATACCTTGCAAGCAAAAACTGTTTATTCGGATTGATTGTACCAGTGCCAGTTGGACTCCTTTTGATGGTGTATATCTCTAAAAGAACATAATAGTCAGCAACTGAGGTCTGATTTGATTAAATAAATCAACAAAGGCTATGAACAAAAATAAAAAACAGAAATAACAATGTTATATGTGATACATTGCGATGTTCTTTGAAATCATGCAAGCGGATATCCTGTTTCATTCTCCATATCCACACCAATATAATGAATTACTCAGTAATTTTATTTTATACATACTCAACGTCCTAGTATAGGAAAAGGAGAAGATAAAATTCAGCTCTCTCTAATCTGGACATCTGCAATTTATTGACTTTTTTGGCACTACTAATTCAAAGTTTAGGAATCTAGGCAATGCAGATCACTTTTTCTGTTAAACGAGAAATCACCAAGTACCAGTGGCACATCGCATCGTCTCTCTACCCAACTCCATTTAAAAATACTAAGCTTGTGTCTGTGTTGTAGTTGAAATATGATGTGCATCTAACAAACCCATCATGATTTATGCCCTTACCACAAGACAAAAATTACCCTATCATCACAACATGAAGCCAGTAGGGAACTTTGATTTCATTCTGCAATGGTTTGCACTTTGTACTAAAAAAATCATATGGAAAAGTGAATAAAACATTTCAAATTGAAATTTCTATGAGAAAAACAAAATGATAAAGTAAAAGCATGATTATTGAGGATGCATGATATTCTTGTGTGTTGTAAATCAGTGTCTTGTTTTATCGATCAAAATACATGATGTTGAACCTTTAATCCCAGCTCGTTTTGAATAAAAACATAAGATGAAATGTTCAACACATCATTTCACTAACCCCAGCTGATCCAATTTAATGTTCTTGATAAGCTTCAACATTTATTAAAGAGATTTCCTGACAAAACGCAACAACTCGACCTAACCTGATGTTCTAAGAATGTTTTGACTGGTGTAGACACCACAACTTTACAAACATATATCACTTTATTAAAAGGGAAGTATTAAAAACACCCTCAAACTTGCCAAGAATTATTAGTTTTGTCTCTAAACTATTGATAGGCTTAAAAAAACACCCCTCAACTCAGCGAATGAAGCTTAAATATTCCCTCGACGTTGACACAAATTATTTACTTTCGTCCTTAAACTATTAATAGGCTTAAAAACATCCCTCAGCTTGATAAACTAGGATTAGATATATTTGTCCCATGGCACATGACATAACAAGTGAGTATAATTTATTTAAAGCACTTGAAAAGTCAAAAAATGACCACATCAGCCTTAATTTTCCCTTTAAAAAAAGAAAAGAAATTTCGTGTAATTTTTAATTACCAACTACTAGAATACCCGTCTTCTTCCTATTTAACCTTTCCTTCATTAATGGTGACCACAAAACAAGATCTATTTTTTTATTCTCATTTTTAATTATTTGATTCTCTTTCTTTTCCTATTTTGTTTATGATTATATTTTGTCACTGTATACTTTGCCGACGATTAAAAATTTCATGATCGGATGACAATCTCGTAAGAAGATTTTGGGATTAGGATCAAAACTAATAATTCATGCAAAGTTTGAGGGTGTATTTAAGCTTACTTCACGATGTTGACGGGTGTTTTTAAGCCGGTCAATAGTTTAGGGATGAAACTAATAATTCGTGTCAAGTTCAATGGTGTATTTAAGCTTAGTTTATAAAGTTGATGGGTGTTTTTAAGCCTATCAATAGCTTGAGGACAAAACTGATAATTTGTGTCAAGTTTGAGGGTATTTTTAGTACTTCTCTCTTTTATCAATGGAGCTGGTTGCGAAAGAATTATAATTTTGCCAATCAACATCAAGCAATAGACCTGAATAGGGTTCTATAACAAAAGTGAGAAAATTTGCAAAAAAAAAAAAAGAAAATCTATCCCTGCCAAGATATGAGGTAAAAATATAAAGCAAAATTAAGATAGAACAAGGGCAAAAAAAAACTAAATAAAAATTAAATTGCTGCTCTCATTTGCAAAACTTCACATTCCAAACAACGACAGTTGTATCAATACTACCGCTAGCTGATAATCACCTTTCTTGTTCCACTTCAAAGAGACAATTGTCCCTTCATATTTGTTAAAATTACTAACCAATTCCCCTGGATTAAAGTACTACCTTGGAGTTAGAGTCAGACAAGTAGGCTAGATATCCTAGCCTTTTTGAGGCTTCACGTACCTTCTTTTCTCTTATGATGGAGGAAGAATATTATTTTCAGTGTTGAATGATGTAATGACCTTGCCAGTCATTTTTAAACTCATCTTTGATAATTACTATTTTGCCCTTTTGATGTTACATTGGACTTATTTTGAATTACCTCTGTGGATGAAACTGAGAATTGGTGTTTTAAAAGTAAAAAATGGCATTTCTGGAAGCTTAGGTTGTTGAAAAAGAAAATCTTTGTACCATTCAAGGTTTCGATCATCAAAATAAAAATTTGCCAATTCCATTAGCTTCGGAATGTCGAGTTGATCTAGGAGAAGTGACAAAAACAATTTGGATCTAAAATGGAGATTTTAGACCCAAAGTTGCATTATCAGTTAATTTTGCAGTCTAGTTTGACTTTGGTAAGCATTTGAAGTTCGAAAGCTTGAATCAAAATTTTGATAGTTCCAGATGGTGAAACTAATGCTAGAAATTGTCTCATTGTAATTTATTGAGTTGCTCAGGGTAGTTTGGGTATTTTGAGTCCTAACTAGTTTCTATGAACTTTATCTGGTGCTGGGTCTAGGAGACCCCAGAATCAAATTTGATTCTGGTTGGGATATACATTTGATTTGTGCATATTGGGTCCCAAATAGACCCCGATAGTCCATTCTGAGAATTTGCAAGAGCTAGTATTTTAGAACTTGGTGCATGCTAAAATACCCTCATCATTCATAAGATTGAGCCCCCCGTTTATGGAGGTCCACACCCCTTATGCTTTGCGTTCGTGGGAGCATTCTCTTTGTTCATGGAGGTCTATCTTATTTTACTCCATATTTGTGGATGGCTCCTCTTCGTTTGTGGAGGTCTGCACGTGTGTAAGCTCTATGTTCATGGATTCATTCCAGCATTTGCGGAGTACGTTTTATACGTAAACAATTTTAAATCATAATGTCACCATTTTAACCCATTTTTGACATTTTCAAGCTTTTTCTCGCACTTTTTAAAGAGGATTTTCATGGGAAACCTTTGCATAAAATATTTCTAATCTCAAATTTAATAATTTTCATTACTTTTCTCTTGATTTTGTCTTGAATTTCATGAATTGAATGTTTGAAATTGTGTTTTTCATATCTTTGCTTTGAAAACTTTAATTGATGATTTCTGATTCAATTTTTGCTCGATTTCAGTGACATTTTCATTGATAAACTTCTTTTTTGATGTAAATTCATAATTTTTGTTTTATTTCCAGATTCATGAACCTCGAATTTCTACCTTAACTTTGACCATTTTTAGCCTGGATCCAATTATGGGTATAAAAGTTCATTTTCTTGTAAGTAGTATGTATTCTTGATAGTGGTTGGTTGATTTGAGCTCACTTTTTAGGCTTATAGTGTCTGAAAGCTTGATTTGAGTGTTTTTTCAGCATCAAAGTAGGTTCAGCTAACTTTTTGGGACTGAATTTGAGTTATTGGATACGTTTATGTGATAAATGTAAGATTTGGATTGTTTCATGTGTAATTAGATAGTATGACAGTAATCTAGAAAAAAAGTGTTATCAGTTGTATTAGAGTTGAAGTAATCACGATATTGTTTGTAAATTGATATTTGTCCTTGATATTGAGATATATTTGGATGTTATTGTGATAGTATGAGACTTGTGATATTGTTCAAGAAATATTGTGGTAATTGA
This sequence comes from Solanum sejunctum, assembly GCA_025642045.1. Lineage (NCBI taxonomy): Eukaryota > Viridiplantae > Streptophyta > Magnoliopsida > Solanales > Solanaceae > Solanum > Solanum sejunctum. The sequence goes on from JAOTQJ010176077.1 coordinate 8,249, forward strand.
TGTTATTTGAGATACTTTTTGGGACTCATGTTCATATTTTGGGACTTGTGAAGTCCGATGTTATTGATATATTTGGTTATTGGTGAAAATATGGTGATTTGATATATGTTGATGTCTTGTGGTACCAGTTGAGAAACTTGGTTTTTCCTTTATGATCTTATGATTATTATTTATTGGTTATCTTATTATATTATTGTAATATACATTGATTTGTGGCATCGACATACATTCATTCCATGTTGTATTTGTACCACCCCTGAAGCACGGGCAGGCGACAATGTTGAGATATTGTAACACCATTTTAAAACCCCTTAACCAAGGGCAGGTGACAAGGTTGAGATATCGTGACACCGCTTGAGCACGAGTAGGTGTAAAGGTTGAGACATTTCTATACATGGCCTAACGAGATCCCTATGGTGTTACACCTTATAACTACATGCTCTTATATACCCTTGTTTCAAGCCCCATTTGTTTAGGTGGGGAATGTATTAAGGTTGTGGGAGACTTCTATCACTTAGAGAAGTTCAAGACTTCCCTATAAATAGAGTATTGGGTGTTGGTTTGTGCAAGGGTAAACCTTGAACAAGCATAACTTTTAGTACACAAAGAACTAGACGACCAATGGCATACCAAATGAAAGCTCTTTGAGTTTGCTTTTTAATGAAGTTGGTTTCACTTCATTTCGAGTTCAGATGAAAGAGTTATGCCCATTTCCATAGAACCTTCCCGTGCAGTGATGCCACACGGGTCATGTGGCATCTCACGAGCTGTTTAACTGCCCTAGGGCTAAAATGGCCACTTTGAGTCCACGGCATGTTCCACGATAGGCTACATAAGCTGTGTGGTGTTGCATGGGCCGTGAGACCCTTCATGAGGCTTTCGGAGAAAATTTTTTTATAAGTACGTAACTTTCACAAAATTTTCTAAGCATGGTTTGACGGACCATGTGACTTCACATGGCCTGCGAACTAGTTCATGAGGTGACACTTAGGCAAGAATACCAAGTGTTCACCAAGTTTTCAATTTCTAGAAATTCTTTAAGTGTTGGTCTACGGGCACTCCACACGAATCGTGGAGTGCCACACGACTCGTGTAACCTCAAATGAGGTGACACTTTATCAATTTTTCTCCATTTCATTAGTGGCATTTTCATAAATTTAATTTATTCTAATAACTTTTTGGGGCTTCGTATGCTATCTTAACCCTTCCTAAAGTCCTAAACCCCATTCCTAACTATCAAATTCACTTGTCTCCATGTGAATACACTCTCAAATTCTCTCAAGAGCCTCTACCAAAACACTAATACAAATTCAAGGAAACTTTAGAACAAGTTTTAGATTTCAAGACCCCATTCAAGCCATTCTCAACCCAATTTCAAGAAAATCAAGATCTAAGGTATGTGGGTTTCAACCATTATGTCCTTTTACCCATGGTCCCTAAGCTTTCTTTTTACATAAATTTCATGTTTCGAAGTTGGTTTACCTATGGCTATTACTTATTTTGAAGGTTGATTATAAATCATGCAGGGGTTTCATAAAATATGATTGTTTAAGCATATTTTGAGTTATGAATCTAAGATCCATTATGTGATTTGAGTAAAGGTGTTGATGTAACTTTTATGAGGGTATTACGAAGTGTTGTTGGGATTAATTATATTGATTTTTCTCACATGATTTCACTCTTGAATTACGTGATCCTACACTAGTATTACACACCCGCCAAGTGTTTGACAAAATATTTGATTTTGGATTCGTGAGCTATTGATGATCTACTGCATGACATATGTTTGAATGACCTTATGGTGATGAAAGGAAGGTATATATGTGTTGGTTTCATGAAAAGTAACTTTAGTGTTGGAAGTTGACCATGAACAAATTAAGGGGTTGATACCTCAATCACCATGGATGGGGGGTTTGACAACCATCAACCAATTGAGGGGTTGATTCCTCAATCGCCTTTCTAATAGGGTGGTAGGCCTTGGATTATACAATGATGGTCTCGTACTACACATATACTATATTCTATGTAAGCATGTTTACTTTAAGCATCATTCATGCATACCATATTGCTATATGCTTATCCATTGCGTAATTATGCATTTTAATTATGGTGTCTATCACTTGTTGCATTGTATCCTACATACTTATTATATTCAAACATACTAACAACATACTCTATGCCTATGTGATGTTACCATGTAGGAACTAGATCTCCACTTGATCATCATCATCCTTCATATAGCTAAGAATATCTTCAAAGCAAAGTTTGGTGAGTCCTCAACTCTGAGCATGATGTTTTTGATCTTATATTATGAAAAGACTTTCTTTCCTTTGATGTATGCTTTTGACTACAAGACTGAGCTCAAAAAGTTATCTTGGCCTGCTAAACTCTAATTCTAGAGGTGTTGTTAGACATGTTCTGTAATGATGCTTTGAGCTTTGACTCTCTCGACTCTTGTATGTTTTTAAGCTATGAAAGACTCTCTTAGCCCCTATATACTTATTTTATGTTCTCTTGTAAATGTTTACTTGCTTCTCTGACTAAGGATGTACAATGATATGCTAAGAGGTTACTTTAGGGTCCCTTTAGGGTCCCCATTTATTGTGTCATGTCTAGGCCCTAGGTCTGGGTTGTGACAAACTTGGTATCAGAGAACTAGATTGTTAATGGTCCTCAGCATCCAACATACCACGTCAATTGGAGTCATATTCAGGGTTATGAAGTGCACCACAACTATGAGTAAGAGGCTATTAGGCATTTTAGGAAATATTTCCCTTCTTCTTGATCTATGTTGTGCTATAGAAGTTAAGGCAAGGCCTTCCTCTAATGAATATTCTTTGCTATTTCAGATCATTCCTATCCTGAGGGGAATAAGAGCTCATACACCTAAAGAATAACGAGATCATGAAGAGTTCCGGGATGATATTGCCGTGTTAGCTCAAGCCATGACTTATTAAATCGAACAAGGGGTCAAAACCCCTCATGCTCCGACATTGAGAGTGAAGGATTTCATGAGCATGAACCCACCGGAGTTCCAAAGGTCTAAAGTGGATAATAACCCTCAAGAATTTATTGATGAGGTGTACAAAATTTTGTATATTGTAGGTCTTAATCGGAGGAAAAAGCGGAGTTGGCGGCCTACCAACTCAAGGGGTGGCACAAATATGGTTTACCCAATGGAAAATGGAGAAGGTAAACAACAATATGATCCTTTAGGAGGAGTTTAAGGCAGCATTTCTCAACTGGTTCTTCCCGCTTGAGGTAAGGGAGGACAACATAATGGAATTCATGAATCTAAAGAAAGGGTCGATGAGTATGAGGGAGTATCCCCAAGTTCAACCAAATCTCAAAATATGCTACACAATTAGTCGCTGACCCAAGGTCTAGAATGAACAAATTTATGATGGGGGTATCCGATTTGGTTAATAAGGATTGTCATGTCGCTATGTTGATTAGTGACATAGACTTGTCTAGCCTAATGACTTATGCCAAACAATTGAAGGAAAAAAAGTTGAGTAAAAGAAGAGGTGGTGAGGCCAAAAGGGACGTTCTGAGAGTAAGTTCCAAAGTCCCAAGGGTGACTGGTTCCATCAAGGCCAAAGTTCTTCAAATACTCCTAATAGAAGGGTTGCTATAATAATCAAAGATTCCATGATGGAGGTGGTGTGGTGCCTACCATGTGTGCCAAAGGTGTGGTTGGGGCTATGTTGGCCCATGTTTAAGGGTCAGTAATGCTTGCTATAGTTGTGGAGAAATGGTCCTCGTAATTAAAACAAGGGTAAAGATGTTCATCCACAAGGTGCTAATGTGGTTCCTAGGGGAAGAGGAGGCCATCAAGGAGGTGCCCCAAGGCAAAACTAGTTCTATGCTTTTCATAGGAGGCAAGGGGTAGACGAAGTGTCGATGTCATAACTAGTATGTTAAAAGTCTTTGATTTTGATGTGTATGAATTGATAGACCTGGGGGCCATTCTTTCTTTTGTTACTCCCTTTATTGCCAAAAAGTTTCATGTTGAACCCGAATTGTAGTGTGAGTCAAATGAGGTGTCTACTCCTATTGGTGAACCTATTGTTGCTAGAAGAGTCTACAAAAATTATCCCATTTGCATTTTACATAAAATATCTTGTGATTTTGTTGAGTTGGATATGGTGGATTTTGATGTTATTCTTGAGATGGGTTGGTTACATGCATACTATGCTTCTATTGATTATAGAACCCGTAGAATCAAATTCTAATTCCCAAATGAACCCGTTCTTGATAGGGAAAGTCATGATGTGGTGGTCAAATGTAGATTCATCTCTTGCATTAAATCCCATAAGCTGATTTCTAAGGGTGTCTCTACCATTTTGAGAGGGTTAGGATGTTGAGTCCAAAGTCCTTTCTATAGATTTAGTTCCGGTGTTGAATGAGCTACTTGATGTTTTTTAAAATGATATTCTCGGTATTCCTCTCGAAAGGGAAATGATATAAACCTCCTTCCCAATACTCTACCAATTTCTTTTCCCCCTTACCATATGGTCCTGGCGGAGTTAAAAGAGATGAAGGAGCAATTGAGTGACTTGTTGGAGAAGGGTTTTATTAGGCCTGGCCAATTGCCTTGGGGTGCACTAGTGTTGTTCATGAAGAACAAGGATGGTACTCTTAGAATGTGTATTGACTACCAGCAATTTAATAGGGTTACCATAAAGAATAAGTATCCTCTACCAAGAATTGATGATCTTTTTGACCATCTTCAAGGGGTTAGTAATTTTTCTAAGAATGATCTTCAGTCCTGGTATCACCAAGAGAAAGTGCAGGAGTGTGATATTCCCAAGACAACCTTTAGGACTAGGTATGGACACTATGAGATTATGGTTATATTCTTCAGTTTGACTAATGCACCGGCTATTTTCATGGATTTTAAGAATATGGTCATTAAACCCTACCTTGATTTGTTTGTGGTGGTCTTCGTTAATGATATTTTGATCTATTCCCATAGAGAAGAAGAGCATATAAGTCATTTGAGGGTGGTGCCACAAATGTTGAGGGAAGAGAAGTTGTATGCTAAGTATGAGAAATGTGAGTTTTGGTTGTAAGACGTTACCTTTCTAGGTCATGTGGTATCGGGGGATGATATTAAGGTAGAATCGAAAAAGATAGATGTGATTAGAAATTGGCCTAAACCTTTGAACCCATCGGATATTAGAAGCTTCTTGAGCTTAGCAGGTTACTACCTGAGATTTGTGAACAGGTTCTCCTCTATTGCTTCTCCTATTACTAAGTTGACTCAAAAGAAGGCTAAATTTGTTTGGATCGCTCAGTGTTAAAAGAGTTTCCAAATCTTGAATAATAAGCTTGTGTTTCTCCTATATTGTCACTACCAGAAAGGTTCGAAGGGTGTATTATGTATTGTGATTCCTCAAGAATTGATTTAGGGTGAGTTTTGATGCTAAATCGTAAGGTGATAGCTTATGCCTCTAGATAACTTAAGGTGCATAAAAAGAATTACCCTACCCATAATCTTGACTTGGCCACTGTGGTATTTGCTTTGAAAACTTGGCGTTATTACTTATATGGGGTTGAGGTTGATTTGTTTAAGAATCACAAGAGTCTCTAATATATGTTTGCTCAAAAAAACCGAAACTTGAGATAAAGAAAATGGTTAGATCTCCTTATGAATTTTGATATGAGTGTGCATTATCATCCTAGTAAGGCTAACGTTATGGTAGATGCTTTGAGTAGGGTGTATATGGGTAGCTTAGCATATGTCCGTGATGGTGGCAAGGAGGTGGAAAAAGAGGTCCATCAGTTGGATAGATTCGGGTTAGGATAAAATAGGTTAACAATGGTGGTATAGTGGTTGTTGATGTCTTTAAGTCCTCATTAGTTGAGGAGGTGAAGTCAAAGCAAGACCTTGACCCCACATTGCTAGAGTCGAAGACCTTGGTGAGAGATGGTAAGGTGTAGGTTTTCTCCCAAGGGAAAGATAGTGCCCTTAGGTACTAAGGTAGGTTGTGTGTGCATAGTGTTGATGGCTTGAGACAGAAGATACTTGATAAGGTTCATAATTCTTCCTATTCTATTCACCCAGGTTTTACCAATTTGTATAGAGATTTGAGGGAACTATTTTGGTGGGGTGGTATAAAGAAATACATTGCCAAATTTGTATTCGACTAGAAGAACTGCCAACAAGTAAAAGCTGAACATCAAAGGCTGGGTAGCCTACCCCAAGATATAGATATTCCTACTTGGAAGTGGGAGGAAATCAACATGGATTTTATGGTTGTGTTGCCTAAGATTAGAGAGTATTTTGATTCAATTTGGGTTATGGTTGATCGAATGACAAAGTCGGCTCACTTCCTACTGGTTAAGACTACTTATGGTGTCAAAGATTATTCCAAATTGTATATTCATGAGTTGGTTCAATTGCATGGGGTGCCTTTGTCTGTCATTTCAGATTGTGGTGCTCAATTCACTTCTCACTTTTTTAGGTCCTTCTAAAGCAGTATTGGTACCCAGGTTAAGCTTATTATAGCCTTTCACCCTCAAACGGATAACTAAACCAAAAAAACTATCCAAACTTTTGAGGATATGCTTAGAGCTTGTGTTTTAGAGTTTAAGGGTAGTTGGGATGAACATCTTTCACTAATTGAGTTTGATTACAATAATAGTTACCATTGGAGCATTGATGTGGCTCCTTTCAAGGCTCTTTATGGTAGTCATTGTAAGTCCCCTGTTGGATGGTTTGAGGTGGGAGAAATGGTCTTGTTAGGTCCAAATTTGCTTATAGAGGCAATAGAGAAGGTGAGGTTGATTAGGGAGGGATTAAAAATAGCCCAAAGTAGACAAAAGTCCTATTCCAATGTGAGGAGGAGGGATCTGAAATTCAAAAATAGTGATTGGGTCTATTTGAAGGGATCACCTATGAAGGGTGTGGTCCAATTTGGCAAAAAGGAAAAGTTGAGTCCAAGATTTTTCAGTCCTTCTTGGGTGTTGAGGAGGATTGGTAAGGTGGCCTATCAGTTGGAGTTGCCCAATGACATGAATATGTTTTATCTTCTCTTTCATGTTTCTATGTTGAGGAAGTGTGTGGGTGACCCAAGTGCTATTGTGCCTCTACATGTTATGGGTGTTGTCAAAGACAATTTTACATATAAAAAGGTTTCAATATAAATTTTTGATAGGCACATGAAAAGGTTGAGGAATAAGGATGTAGCTTCCATTAAGGTCCTTTGGAGGACTCAACAAGTTAAAAGTGACTCATGGCAAGCTGAGGCAAACATCTCAAAGCGATATCCCTATCTTTTCCATACTACTCAAACCTAAGGTACTAATCTATGTCCCATATATCATTTCAAGTATTAAGTTTGGCCCTTATGTCATTTGCATGCATTCATTTTTATGTTGACAAATTTATGGTGATTTTGATGTTCATGTTGAAACATTTTTGAAAATAATGTTTAAATGCATTTATTCCATCCATGTTGGGCCGAAATCTTCATAATTACTTCTCTTGTGCATGTTTCTTTGAAAATAATGTTTAAATGTGTTTCTCTTATGAATATTCCCAAGAGGGAGACATTGTTACACCTCATAACTCCATGCTCTTACATAACCATTTTCAAGCCTCGTTTGTTTAGGTAGAGAGTATATTGGGGTCATGGGAGGCTTCTACCACTTTAACGAGTTCAAGACTTCCCTATAAATTGAGTTTTGCATATTTGTTTGTGTAAGGGTAAACTTTGAACGAGCACAACTTTTAGCACACATAGAAATGGACAACCTATACACACTAAATGAAAGCTCTTTGAGTTAGCTTTCCAACACACTTTGTTTAACCTCATTTCGAGTTTGAATGAAAGAGTTATGCTCATTTCCATAGAACCTTCCCATGCAGTGATACCACATGAGCAACCACATGGGTAGTGTGGCATCTCACGAGCCATGTGAATGGCCTATTGCCTAAAATGGCCACTTTGTGGACAAGGTATGTTCCACGACAAGACACATGAGTCGTATATTGTGGCACGGGCTGTGAACCCTCCATGAGGCTTCCGAACCAAAAAATTTTCTAAGTGTAAAATTACCGTCTCATAACTTTCATAAAATTTTCTATGTATGGTTTGACAGACCAGTAAATGAAGCTTGTGACTTCACATGGCCTGTGAACCAGTCCGTGAGGTGATACGTAGGCAAAAATTCCAAGTGTTGGCCAAGTTCCCAATTTACAAAAATTGTCTAAGTATTGGTTCACGGGTACTCCGCATGAACTGTGGACTGCCACATGACCTGTGTAACCTCAAGTGAGGTGACACTTTATCAATTTTTCTCTTCGGTTCACTAATGATATTTTTGTCTAAAGTGGATAATAACCCTCAAGAATTTATTGATGAGGTGTACAAAATTTTGTATATTGTAGGTCTTAGTCGGAGGAAAAAGCGGAGTTGGCGGCCTACCAACTCAAGGGGTGGCACAAATATGGTTTACCCAATGGAAAATGGAGAAGGTAAACAACAATATGATCCTTTAGGAGGAGTTTAAGGCAGCATTTCTCAACTGGTTCTTCCCGCTTGAGGTAAGGGAGGACAACATAATGGAATTCATGAATCTAAAGAAAGGGTCGATGAGTATGAGGGAGTATCCCCAAGTTCAACCAAATCTCAAAATATGCTACACAATTAGTCGCTGACCCAAGGTCTAGAATGAACAAATTTATGATGGGGGTATCCGATTTGGTTAATAAGGATTGTCATGTCGCTATGTTGATTAGTGACATAGACTTGTCTAGCCTAATGACTTATGCCAAACAATTGAAGGAAAAAAAGTTGAGTAAAAGAAGAGGTGGTGAGGCCAAAAGGGACGTTCTGAGAGTAAGTTCCAAAGTCCCAAGGGTGACTGGTTCCATCAAGGCCAAAGTTCTTCAAATACTCCTAATAGAAGGGTTGCTATAATAATCAAAGATTCCATGATGGAGGTGGTGTGGTGCCTACCATGTGTGCCAAAGGTGTGGTTGGGGCTATGTTGGCCCATGTTTAAGGGTCAGTAATGCTTGCTATAGTTGTGGAGAAATGGTCCTCGTAATTAAAACAAGGGTAAAGATGTTCATCCACAAGGTGCTAATGTGGTTCCTAGGGGAAGAGGAGGCCATCAAGGAGGTGCCCCAAGGCAAAACTAGTTCTATGCTTTTCATAGGAGGCAAGGGGTAGACGAAGTGTCGATGTCATAACTAGTATGTTAAAAGTCTTTGATTTTGATGTGTATGAATTGATAGACCTGGGGGCCATTCTTTCTTTTGTTACTCCCTTTATTGCCAAAAAGTTTCATGTTGAACCCGAATTGTAGTGTGAGTCAAATGAGGTGTCTACTCCTATTGGTGAACCTATTGTTGCTAGAAGAGTCTACAAAAATTATCCCATTTGCATTTTACATAAAATATCTTGTGATTTTGTTGAGTTGGATATGGTGGATTTTGATGTTATTCTTGAGATGGGTTGGTTACATGCATACTATGCTTCTATTGATTATAGAACCCGTAGAATCAAATTCTAATTCCCAAATGAACCCGTTCTTGATAGGGAAAGTCATGATGTGGTGGTCAAATGTAGATTCATCTCTTGCATTAAATCCCATAAGCTGATTTCTAAGGGTGTCTCTACCATTTTGAGAGGGTTAGGATGTTGAGTCCAAAGTCCTTTCTATAGATTTAGTTCCGGTGTTGAATGAGCTACTTGATGTTTTTTAAAATGATATTCTCGGTATTCCTCTCGAAAGGGAAATGATATAAACCTCCTTCCCAATACTCTACCAATTTCTTTTCCCCCTTACCATATGGTCCTGGCGGAGTTAAAAGAGATGAAGGAGCAATTGAGTGACTTGTTGGAGAAGGGTTTTATTAGGCCTGGCCAATTGCCTTGGGGTGCACTAGTGTTGTTCATGAAGAACAAGGATGGTACTCTTAGAATGTGTATTGACTACCAGCAATTTAATAGGGTTACCATAAAGAATAAGTATCCTCTACCAAGAATTGATGATCTTTTTGACCATCTTCAAGGGGTTAGTAATTTTTCTAAGAATGATCTTCAGTCCTGGTATCACCAAGAGAAAGTGCAGGAGTGTGATATTCCCAAGACAACCTTTAGGACTAGGTATGGACACTATGAGATTATGGTTATATTCTTCAGTTTGACTAATGCACCGGCTATTTTCATGGATTTTAAGAATATGGTCATTAAACCCTACCTTGATTTGTTTGTGGTGGTCTTCGTTAATGATATTTTGATCTATTCCCATAGAGAAGAAGAGCATATAAGTCATTTGAGGGTGGTGCCACAAATGTTGAGGGAAGAGAAGTTGTATGCTAAGTATGAGAAATGTGAGTTTTGGTTGTAAGACGTTACCTTTCTAGGTCATGTGGTATCGGGGGATGATATTAAGGTAGAATCGAAAAAGATAGATGTGATTAGAAATTGGCCTAAACCTTTGAACCCATCGGATATTAGAAGCTTCTTGAGCTTAGCAGGTTACTACCTGAGATTTGTGAACAGGTTCTCCTCTATTGCTTCTCCTATTACTAAGTTGACTCAAAAGAAGGCTAAATTTGTTTGGATCGCTCAGTGTTAAAAGAGTTTCCAAATCTTGAATAATAAGCTTGTGTTTCTCCTATATTGTCACTACCAGAAAGGTTCGAAGGGTGTATTATGTATTGTGATTCCTCAAGAATTGATTTAGGGTGAGTTTTGATGCTAAATCGTAAGGTGATAGCTTATGCCTCTAGATAACTTAAGGTGCATAAAAAGAATTACCCTACCCATAATCTTGACTTGGCCACTGTGGTATTTGCTTTGAAAACTTGGCGTTATTACTTATATGGGGTTGAGGTTGATTTGTTTAAGAATCACAAGAGTCTCTAATATATGTTTGCTCAAAAAAACCGAAACTTGAGATAAAGAAAATGGTTAGATCTCCTTATGAATTTTGATATGAGTGTGCATTATCATCCTAGTAAGGCTAACGTTATGGTAGATGCTTTGAGTAGGGTGTATATGGGTAGCTTAGCATATGTCCGTGATGGTGGCAAGGAGGTGGAAAAAGAGGTCCATCAGTTGGATAGATTCGGGTTAGGATAAAATAGGTTAACAATGGTGGTATAGTGGTTGTTGATGTCTTTAAGTCCTCATTAGTTGAGGAGGTGAAGTCAAAGCAAGACCTTGACCCCACATTGCTAGAGTCGAAGACCTTGGTGAGAGATGGTAAGGTGTAGGTTTTCTCCCAAGGGAAAGATAGTGCCCTTAGGTACTAAGGTAGGTTGTGTGTGCATAGTGTTGATGGCTTGAGACAGAAGATACTTGATAAGGTTCATAATTCTTCCTATTCTATTCACCCAGGTTTTACCAATTTGTATAGAGATTTGAGGGAACTATTTTGGTGGGGTGGTATAAAGAAATACATTGCCAAATTTGTATTCGACTAGAAGAACTGCCAACAAGTAAAAGCTGAACATCAAAGGCTGGGTAGCCTACCCCAAGATATAGATATTCCTACTTGGAAGTGGGAGGAAATCAACATGGATTTTATGGTTGTGTTGCCTAAGATTAGAGAGTATTTTGATTCAATTTGGGTTATGGTTGATCGAATGACAAAGTCGGCTCACTTCCTACTGGTTAAGACTACTTATGGTGTCAAAGATTATTCCAAATTGTATATTCATGAGTTGGTTCAATTGCATGGGGTGCCTTTGTCTGTCATTTCAGATTGTGGTGCTCAATTCACTTCTCACTTTTTTAGGTCCTTCTAAAGCAGTATTGGTACCCAGGTTAAGCTTATTATAGCCTTTCACCCTCAAACGGATAACTAAACCAAAAAAACTATCCAAACTTTTGAGGATATGCTTAGAGCTTGTGTTTTAGAGTTTAAGGGTAGTTGGGATGAACATCTTTCACTAATTGAGTTTGATTACAATAATAGTTACCATTGGAGCATTGATGTGGCTCCTTTCAAGGCTCTTTATGGTAGTCATTGTAAGTCCCCTGTTGGATGGTTTGAGGTGGGAGAAATGGTCTTGTTAGGTCCAAATTTGCTTATAGAGGCAATAGAGAAGGTGAGGTTGATTAGGGAGGGATTAAAAATAGCCCAAAGTAGACAAAAGTCCTATTCCAATGTGAGGAGGAGGGATCTGAAATTCAAAAATAGTGATTGGGTCTATTTGAAGGGATCACCTATGAAGGGTGTGGTCCAATTTGGCAAAAAGGAAAAGTTGAGTCCAAGATTTTTCAGTCCTTCTTGGGTGTTGAGGAGGATTGGTAAGGTGGCCTATCAGTTGGAGTTGCCCAATGACATGAATATGTTTTATCTTCTCTTTCATGTTTCTATGTTGAGGAAGTGTGTGGGTGACCCAAGTGCTATTGTGCCTCTACATGTTATGGGTGTTGTCAAAGACAATTTTACATATAAAAAGGTTTCAATATAAATTTTTGATAGGCACATGAAAAGGTTGAGGAATAAGGATGTAGCTTCCATTAAGGTCCTTTGGAGGACTCAACAAGTTAAAAGTGACTCATGGCAAGCTGAGGCAAACATCTCAAAGCGATATCCCTATCTTTTCCATACTACTCAAACCTAAGGTACTAATCTATGTCCCATATATCATTTCAAGTATTAAGTTTGGCCCTTATGTCATTTGCATGCATTCATTTTTATGTTGACAAATTTATGGTGATTTTGATGTTCATGTTGAAACATTTTTGAAAATAATGTTTAAATGCATTTATTCCATCCATGTTGGGCCGAAATCTTCATAATTACTTCTCTTGTGCATGTTTCTTTGAAAATAATGTTTAAATGTGTTTCTCTTATGAATATTCCCAAGAGGGAGACATTGTTACACCTCATAACTCCATGCTCTTACATAACCATTTTCAAGCCTCGTTTGTTTAGGTAGAGAGTATATTGGGGTCATGGGAGGCTTCTACCACTTTAACGAGTTCAAGACTTCCCTATAAATTGAGTTTTGCATATTTGTTTGTGTAAGGGTAAACTTTGAACGAGCACAACTTTTAGCACACATAGAAATGGACAACCTATACACACTAAATGAAAGCTCTTTGAGTTAGCTTTCCAACACACTTTGTTTAACCTCATTTCGAGTTTGAATGAAAGAGTTATGCTCATTTCCATAGAACCTTCCCATGCAGTGATACCACATGAGCAACCACATGGGTAGTGTGGCATCTCACGAGCCATGTGAATGGCCTATTGCCTAAAATGGCCACTTTGTGGACAAGGTATGTTCCACGACAAGACACATGAGTCGTATATTGTGGCACGGGCTGTGAACCCTCCATGAGGCTTCCGAACCAAAAAATTTTCTAAGTGTAAAATTACCGTCTCATAACTTTCATAAAATTTTCTATGTATGGTTTGACAGACCAGTAAATGAAGCTTGTGACTTCACATGGCCTGTGAACCAGTCCGTGAGGTGATACGTAGGCAAAAATTCCAAGTGTTGGCCAAGTTCCCAATTTACAAAAATTGTCTAAGTATTGGTTCACGGGTACTCCGCATGAACTGTGGAGTGCCACATGACCTGTGTAACCTCACGTGAGGTGACACTTTATCAATTTTTCTCTTCGGTTCACTAATGATATTTTTGTAAATTTAATTTATTCTAATGGCTTTTCGAAGCTTCCTATGCTATCTTAACCCTTCCTAAAGACCTAAACCCCATTCTTAACTATCAAATTCACTCCTCTCCATTTGAATACATTCGCAAATTCTCTCAAGAGCCTCTACCAAAACCCCAATACAAATTCAAGGAAACTCCAAAACAAGTTTTAGATTTCAAGACCCCATTCCAAGCTTCAAGCCTTTCTCAACTCAATTTAAAGAAAATCAAGATCTAAGGTATGTGGGTTTCAACCATTGGGTCCTTTCACCCATGGTGCCTAAGTTTTTTTTTTTACATAAATTGCATGTTTCTCAGTTAATTTACCAAAGGGTATTACTTATTATGAAAGTTGATTATAAACTATTTTGGGATTTCATAAAATGTGATTATTTAAGCATGTTTTGAGCTATGAATCTAAGATCTATTATGTGATTTGAGGAAGGGTGTTGATGTAACTTGCATGAGGCTATTACGAAGTATTGGTGGGTTGATTTACATTTATTTTTCTCACATGATTTTACTCTTGAATTGCATCATTTTTACACTAGCATTACACACCCGCCAAGTGTTTGACAAAATGTCCAGTTTTGGATTATTGAGCAATTGATGATCCATTGCATGACCTATGATTTCAACAACTTTATGATGATGAAAGAAAGGTATATATGTGTTGCTTTCATGAAAAGTACTTTTAGTGTTGCAAGTTGCCCATCAACTAATTGAGGGGTTGATACCTCAATCACCATGGATGGGGAGGGGGTGACAACCATCAACCAATTAAGGGGTTGATACCTCAATCACCATGGATGGGAGTGTGTGACAACCATCAACCAATTCAGGGGTTTAATATTTCAATCACCATGGATGAGATGACAACCTCATGTGCCATCAAAATACAACACATGTTCTTCCTAAACCAAGGGATTTTGCAAGTTCTTAATATGACTTTTTCTTGTTTTTATGTATTTTTGTGTTAGTTGTGCAGAAAATATAGGTTGGCATAATTTTGGGAAAATTGTAGTTTTTACTAAAGTAAAGGATATACGAGCTATCCTACAAGTTGTAACCCAAGCTATGAGTCATGAGGTACCCTCGTAGCATGAAATAGTGTGTAAAACTAAGAAACTACAAAGCGAAGGTAAGTTATACGAGACCTCCCTATAAGTCATAGGTCTTAATATGCCTTGTATGGGTAGGGTTCGTAAGAAGGAACAGTGAGCAAAAGTTTTGACTAAGAACTGAAGGCCTAGACTACAGGAGGAGCATACAAGTCGTAGCCTAAGCAACGACTCATATTAGTGAGTCATAGCAATTAAGTCCAAAATACCAAGTGCTGACTACGAGACACTGATTATGACTCGTAGGCCACCCTAACAGTCATACCTACTGCCAGATGTCTTTTTTATTTAATTTTAAGGGTAAATTTTTAAATAGCATAAATACTTAATGATGGGGATTTAGAAAAGAGACTTTTTTTAGACTTGAATATTTTGGAGATTCCACTTTGAATATTCTCTCTAGAATTTTCTAGGGTTTATATAGATTTCAATTTTTAATTGGAAGACCCACTTTGGGGGTTTGGAAAATTGCATTGTACTCATCTTACTTTAATCAAAGCTTATGGTTTACAACTTGAAGGTGGTTTATTCTTCATTGTTTTGGGTAAACTCTCAACTACATCTTTTACATTCATTATTTGTGATTTTGCTTTAGCCATGAGTAGCTAATCACTTACAACTTGGGATTGTGAGAACCATGAGTAGTTGACTTGAAATAACCTAGACTTTGTGCATTTCTTTGATTGGGATTTTGCATGTATTGTTTATTTCCCTTCATCTTGATTGTTTATTGGTGGTGGCCAACACCAAACCCCACCTACTATCAGGATCCCAATTAAGATAATGACGAATAGGAAAAGGGAAGTAAATAATAGGATTTGACTGATGTGTTCTACTCTAATCAACCAAACCTGACCAAGGGGAGGTTGACTAGGACAATAGGTAATGGTTAGTTGGCACGCCATGGTTGTTGACCAAGCACCATAGTGAAATTCAAGCTTCACCTTCACAAGACTGATGGAAAAACCTAAGTTACCGTCCTGCATGTGAATTTTTAGTTAGGGTTTGTTGTCTAGGATAATTTATTCAATGAATCATGGGGAACATAATTCCCAAGTTGTCTCTCAATTTGATTATTTTCTTTCATATTTAGCTAGTGTGTATTTATGTTCTTCATTTTTAATCTAAACCCCCCC